>JAJPUD010002636.1:84799-119137 GCA_023553655.1 Myrmecobius fasciatus
GGGGGGGGGGGCTCATTTTCACAAACATTTGCCTAAGAACCCAGGTATGTGGAGGAGGGGGATCTGTTCTCTGATCAGTCATAGAAGCATTCAAGATATAATGCCAGGTTTATACAGTTTTCTAACTGTTCATTTCCTTGAATCATCTGGGATAGATATATAAAAAAAATCGCTCAGAAATACTTAACAGTCTGATCAATACCCATTGATTGCTCAAGCTACGAATACTCTTAACAGGAACAGCTTGATCATGTATATTTGATCACTGAAAAATTCAAAGCATCTTGGTCCAGCAGATCCAGTGTGTGATAAAATATCTTTTCTGCTGTTTCATAAAGTGTGTGTAGATAGATGGGTAGATAGATGGACACAAACATATACACATACATAGTATAATGCCTTTCATTGACGGTAATTTATTGCTCATATATTTGATGGAGAACAAGGTAATTAACTACGCTCTTACACATCTGTGCAGTATTTTACAGCAATAGTAATAATAAAACACCTTTCTAACATTTTAGGAGGGAAAGGGGTAGGTCTGCCTGTGAATTCAACGGACCCGAGAGTATAAACTTGAAAAAGCCTTCTCCTTATAAATCCTGCCTTCCTGCTAAGTGATGGCATGCACATTACACGGAGGTACACTAAGTTTATCTCCGGGAAGCCATCGGTGAAGGGGGGAGAAAAAAAGAAAACAATTCTAACCAACCCTTTTCCTGCTAGTTGTTGAATAGAGGCTATGAACCTTTTAAAGACATGTGGCCAGGAATACCCTCGAATTTCGTTTGGGGTCTATACAGAAACAAAAACGTGTTAGAAACATAAGTACCCCAAATTATGGGTTATTGCCCCACTTTTAGCATCCACATAATACAATTTTGGGTTTCTGAGAATCAGACTGTTAATGTTCTCAGGATGTTGGGATGGGGGTCAGGGAAACCAATATATTAATTGTAATATTAATTGCTGTTATTGGCTACAGTGACACTACACCAACATGAAATATCTTCTATGACTGACTTTTCTACCAAGGAATCAAAATGTTCATTCTTATTTTCTGGAATCAGTTATTTTAGGCACCCATACATTAACTCCATTTAAATTGCCACCCTCTACAAAAGGAAGATAGAAGAGATCCTGTGACAAAAGCTGGGAATAGTCTGCAGGTTAGGACTGGGAGGATGCTTCCCATAGGATGGTATAATCGGCAAAGGAAAGGGAAAGGGAGGAAAAACCCAAAACAACCCCACAAACAACAACAAAATTAATTACCTGATAAACTTCCCATTTCTGGACTTGCCTGATAATGTCCTCCACACAAATTAAGTGGGGCTTCTAAAATTTCCAGCATCTGCCAGTTTAGGCCCCCTCTTTTATAAGGGGGGAGGGGGCTATTTTCATATGATAATACATGTAATATGATATAGAATGGCAGAATGCATGACAGTTGCCCATAATACGGAGAAAGTCAGTCAAAGGACAGAGGCGACATTTGGATAATTAGCATCCATTGGCCAGTCAATCATGCAGACAGAAAAAACTGAACTAAACCCACAATGGAGTTGGAAAACAAAAGAGACCCCAGCCAGTCTCAGGATTAACTGGTCTAAAGCGATCTAAATGCTTTTGTATCTGAGGCACTAAGGCTCCCTGTGCTGCCCACTCCCCCCTAGATACCCAGGGAACTAATTGTGGGGATCAAAGTTAAAGCCCTCTCACTCCTTTTGCCTTTCTCTTTGTAGACTGCTCAACGCACAGAAGAAAAAAAAAATGATTTCTCCCTCCGTGTTCATTAAACTATTTTAAAGTTCAGAGGGGAGGGGAGCCTCTGAATGCCATCCCCCTTCTGCAAAGTCGATTCTGTTAGGTAGCATTTTATAGAGTTCCTATTTCTTTGTTGGGGGGGGGGAAGGAGTGGACCATGTGAAATATGTTTTTATCCTTCCTGCCTGGGAACAAGTGCATTTACCAATCTACACCTCTCCCGGCAGACAGCAACCTAGAGCCAGGTACTCGGCAAGAACCTGGCCCCAGGAAAATGCAATGTTTAATTTTTGGGTGTGTGTTTTAATGGCCGATTTCCTCATAGAGTAATGACCCTTTCTCATTAAGCACACTTCTTGGTCTTCTCCCCCACGACCCCCACCCTCACCAGAGCTCATGCCCCAGAATTAGCTGGAGTTGGAGAGCAGCCACTTGGCAACCCAACTAAATTGAGGGGAGAGGGGGGAAGAGAGAGGGGGGAAAGAAAAGAGAGAGGGAGAAGGAGAGGGGAAAAAAGAGAGAGAGAGAAAGAGAGAGAGAGAGAGAGAGAGAGAGAGAGAGAGAGAGAGCCCCCACCCCTTTAACCCTAGGACACAGATAGTCATGTAAATACCTACCCCCGAGACGATATTCCCATGGGGTCCTCCTCATACAAATTCCAACTCGCCTAATGCCCTTAATGAAAGAAGGGAGGGTATGTTGGAAAGGCTGGTTCTTGTAGGAGAGTGTGGATCAAGGCAAAGCGACAGAAGATATGTGAGAGGAGAAGCGGTACCAGCCCCATCAGACAAGCAGAAAGGAAGCGCCCAGGGGGTGGGAGTGGGGGTGGGGTAGGGGTGGGGAAGGAGTGTGGAAATCTTCCCCCTCTCGAGCAATTGGCAAATTGACTCCAAATCACATCCCGACACCTAGGGATAATGGATGCCTTCTTACCTTTAGTTGCTCTCTGTAATTAGTCTGTGCAGCAACCCCGGCACTCCTGATATAGAAAAAGGGGAAAGGGAGAGGGGATGAAGGTGGGGGAGGAGGGAGAGGCAGTGTGAATGTGTGTGAGACTGTCTGGGTGTTTGTGTCAGCATTGAGTATGGAGTGTGGATACTAAGGAAAGAGATAGGGTATGGGGGTGGCGGATTGGGAGAGTGGTGAAGTGGTGAGGAGGGGTGTTGTCAACCCCCTTTCAGGTGCTGAAGGAGGAGACCCAAGAAGGTGAGAGGTCGTTAGAGCTGGAGGGAGAGGGAGGATGAGTGTGGAGGAGAGGCTATAGCTATGTGTGCACTGAATGTGGCTACTGAGGTGAGGGATGAGTGTGAGAGCAATGGTGGGAGGCAATGAGAAGGGAGGCTGTACCCGTCTCTTTTAGGTGCCAAAGGAAGAGCCAGAAAAAATGTGAGATATCATTAGAGATGAGAAAGGAAGGTCTGGGTGGCCTTTTGTGTCCCCTTCAGAATTTACTAGAAGAGCTCTCCAGCTCAACCCTATCAGGACTCTCTGGACCTCTTACCAAGTGTTGGCCTGCAACACCAGCACTAAAGAATGGACAAGAGGAAAAAGGATAGAAAAATAGAGGGATGAATATCAAATAGGATAGATTTTTTTCTTCTTCTTCTCCAAATAGGCCTCTGCTGACAAATCAATCAAGGCCCATTCAGGCTAATGATGCAGCCAGACTCCACTCTCACTAACCTTACCATAGCCTCCCCCAAATCCTGCACATAATACTCGGCTGATGGCTAGAAGTACAGTCAGAGTCAGGCTGCTTTTTAGAGTTTGATTTGTATATTCACATGCCCTTCTGCTCTCCTTCATTCTGCCTGCATATATCTTGTCTGTCTTGCCCACCTACCTTCACTTCCCTTCTTTCTTTCCACCTTGATCACCACATTGAATGCACCTAACACTTGTTTTCTCCTTTTCTCTTTCTTCCCTATCTCATTCTTTCTGCTATCATTTCCTTCTGCCTTTTTTTCTTCTTCACTCACCTCCCCCTTTCTTCTTCTCTCATTGAAAACATTTAAATTGGAGGGGAAAAAAAGCTCCTGACTAGAAACTTATGTTGGAAAACAGACTGTAAAACAAACACCTGTTTCCACAGGTTCAAATGTTTGGAACCACATTTGGTGAAATAGAAAGAAAGCTGGATGTGGAGGCGGAAGATTCAAGCTACTTACCAGCCAGTTCTTTTTTTTTTTTTTTTTTTTTTCTTTTTGCTGAGGCAATTGGGGTTAAGTGGCTTGCCCAGGGTCACACAGCTAGGGAATGTCAAGTGTCTGAGACCAGATTTGAACTCAGGTACTCCTGACTTCAGGGCTGGTGCTCTAACCACTGCGCCACCTAGCTGCCCCTTACCAGCCAGTTCTTTTCACAGTTTCTTATGACCCAGTTCATTCATCTCCTTTTGCCTCAGCTTCCTCAGTGGGAACAATAATATTTATACTGTCTGATTCACAGGTTTGCTGAGCCTCAAGCTCCTTATCTATCAAAAGGGAATAATACTCCACATTCCCCATAAGAGGCATGAGAGGAAAAGGGCCTGCATTGAAGTAAAAAAATTAAAAAAAAATTTAAAAAGATCTACATTCAATTCCTACCTTTGAAACATAGAAGTTATGTGACCATATGTAGGCCATTTCATTTCTTGGTACCCTGAGCAAACCATCTAAGACTATTAAGTTATATACAAGTAGCTGATCTCTGTAGCAGTGAAAGGAATTTCCACAGCTGGAGTTCCCTATGCAAAAGTGAATACAGGAGTTCCTTTTGGTACAAAGGGAGGGGAAAATAAATCATTGCACCAGCTATTTCCTAAGAACTACTTTAGGAAAGGGCTTTGTAAATTCTAAAACACTATAGCAATGGGAACTAAATAGACTACTTTTATTTACTTACCCTATTGACAATTGACTTTATAGATCTATCCATTAACATGGGTCTTGGTCTGAGATGGGACAGTTCTGACTCAGATATTTTCCGATTTTCTCCTGATATTGGCTAAAGGCCATTTTCTGGGCTTTGTTCAATTCAACAAACTGTTTCAAAGACATTTGTCTAAGAATTCAGATTATTTATTAGGTGCCTGTTATAGTAAGGCACGATTCTTCTCTGGGCTGTTTCTGAAACACAATGTGAAATAAATTTGAATAACATTTCTACCTGGGCTCTTCTAATACGTGGATCCTTTGGGGCTACTCACTAACTCTCTTCCTTTTCACCCTTTTCAAGTATAACAAGGGCCTCTCATTTCTCCCATCAATCTTCAAACACAATCCCCTTCTGAAACCAAGCAGAACTGTCTCCGGCTTCTGGCACATTGGACCAGGGAGGAGAAATCCCACCCACTTCTGTTCTGCTTTTAATCCTGAGCCATGTGGTCCTGAATCTTTCTTTTTAAGAGCACTTGAGGAAGAAAGCCTTTAAAAGCCCCCTATTGGTATCCTCTGTATATTGGCCCGCCCAGACTAACCAAGGCGCTTCCCACGGTACCGTAGCAAGGACAGAATGATGAAGGGAGAGCTGAAAAGTATCCAGAGAGTGCAAACATGGAGGTGGAGAAAGGTGAGGGGTGGGGAGAGAGGAGGAAAAGGGGAAGGAAGAAAAGGAGAAGAAAAAGGGGAAGAATATATACAGGATGAAGACAACCAAGCATAATGAGAGGAAGATGGGAAAGAGAGCAAAATAAAGAGCTTTTAAAGTAATTATTCAACTTTAAAACAATCCTTTTTAAAACTCTTCAGAGCCTAGCAAAGCAGATCTAAGGCAAGGATGTGGGTCTCTGACTATAACCTGTAGCTTTGTGTGGTGATTATCTTCAAAGCTATCCTGTCAAGCTAGGAGTCTTTTAAACTTCACAAGGGAAAGTTTCAGAGTCTGTTGTTTTTTTTTTTCAACTTTGTTTTTAAATCAAGAGATGGGGAAGTCCCTCTAACCCCAGAGTTTAAAAAAAAAAAAAAGTTCCAGCATCCCATCTTGCTGCTGGCGCCAGGATTTGGGAATTTGGCATACTGCCGACTAGGGGTTCTAGGTCTCTGGAGTTCAGGCTTTTTCAATGGTGAACTGGTAAGGTGTCAGGTCAGCTGCTTGCTCTAGGTTAGTAAAATGACCAGTAGCAAAGAAGTCAGGAGATCTAGGTTCTTGCTCTGTCACTTATGATTTATCCCTAGGCAAGTCACTTCTAAACTTCATATTATTTATCTTTAAAATGAAGAGATTATACCTGGTAATGTTTAAGTATCCTTTTAGCTCTCAAATTCCATATTCTAAAGTACTTAAAAGCTCTACTTGTCCATTTTTCTATGGTCCTTTTTAATCCCAATATTAGGTTCTCACATTAGTGTCTAACATTCTTGGGTCCTATTTGGCCCTAATGTTCTGTATTCTAAGCTTCCTTCTAGTTTTAAAATGCTATGTTCTATGTCCTAACATTCTACACTTTAAGATACTTTCTAGTTCTAACATTCTATAATTCTAAGAACTCTCTATTCCCTTTGTAGGATAGTTTTAACTTCAGAAAATTTAAGAAAATTTGTGGGTGTAGACTTAAAAAACATACCATCTACTCACTTTTATGTTTCCAGTGTTGGAAAGCCAGAGAACTGAATTAATAAGGCATCACTTCATCTGACCTCTTAATCTGCTTGTTTTCTACCTGCAACATTTACTGACAAGAAAATACTAATTCATAAAGGTTATAACATGCACATTAATACTATGCTTTTTATTTTTCTTTTCTCAGATAGCATGAAATAAGGGCAGATCAAGCTTTGTTTTTAAAAATCCCCATCATGCCACTTTACAAGAACTTACCTTGCCTTTTTGGATGAGACAAATTTTCATGGGGCGCAAAGGGTTCAAATCTTAAGAGCCAGAAGAACTGGCCTTGAGCAATGACTCTGTCTCGCCATAGCCACGAGACAGTGAGCAAGTCAGTTTACCATTCAAAGCTTCAGTTTCTTCTGAGAAGTGGAGGAAAGGAAAGAACTAATTATTTAGTTATTATTATACTTACCTTCAACTGTTCAGATATAGACAAATTTCTTTACATCTCAGAGACTGTTTCCTCATTTGCAAAAATGGGAATAATAATACCTGTATTATCTAACTCCCAGGGATATGAGATTTGTTTCTTTGTATAATGTTAAGCTATAGAAGGTAAGCTATTATTATCCAGTCCCATCCCTTCATTTTACAGATGGGAAAACTGAGTCATAGAACAATGAAATGATTTGCTATAGGTCTTTTAGCTTGAAATTTCACAAGTTTCTGGCAACACAGAACAGGAATTGGAACTCAGGTTCCTGGACCCTCAGTTCAAGTCTCTTTTAATTTGTAAATTGAGGTTCATAACATAGCAGTAACTGCCTCACAGGGTTGTAGCAAGGAACAACTGATAGAATGTTACATAAATGTAAGCTATTATGAATATCTTTCCCTTAAATTAGACTAATGCCCTCTTGAAAATACCAACCTCTGCCTACAAGTGAGCTAAAGGAAAAGAAAATGACACCCAGACCAAACTAAAGAAGAACTGGTAGCAGCTATAAAGAGATGCAGAAAGAGTCATTCTCTTCCCAAGGGCTTTGGGGGGTGGGGGTGGGGGAGAGGAGGAAGGCAGTTGTCCACTAATGGTAAAGGATAGAATAGGAGATGAAGAAAAGCCTGGGTGGAATTAAGTGAGAGCCTATTCTTTTCTGCCATCTCTTTACACCCAACTCTCCCCTGTCCATAGCAGAGATCAAATAAGATAATGAATGTAAAGTGCTATTAAGATGTTAGTTATTATTATTTATAGATCAAATCTGGTTGATTTTGGAATTATGATTTGGATTTTGGATACACATCAAGACATTGGTTTCATGCATTTTAATTAGGCTGCCTTTTTTCATTTATTACTAATACAACCCTCTTAACTATGATTTATTTGTTAAACAAAGCACTATAATCCGTCACTTATTCATCTTAATTTCAACAAAATTAAAGTAGTCTCTGTTATATTGCACCTAATTGCACTTGCAATGAAAAGAACGGAGATGTTAATCAAAATAAATTGAAGATAAACAATAAAATCATTACATCTTTGCTGCAGTAAGTGTAACTAATCAGTTTTGACTTGAAGCGACGGAACAGGAATAATGAATCTGTCACTGAAGACACGCTCATTAAATATAACCTCATCCGCCAGGGTCCTGCAGGCAGGAGACAGCAACACTGCCCTACACGACCCGTTGGCTCTCTCGTCTTCTAAGCAGAGGCGGGGTGGGGGAGGTGAGGGAAGCAAAGGGGACAGAAGAAGGAGGAAATTGCAGGCTGTTCCAAGATTTAAAAATACTACAGCTTGGCTTGCTGGGAAGGGGAGAGTGCCACAGGTGTGAAGCACGCTGCCGACTTCCTCGGGCAGTGGGAGGCAAAGCTGGAGAGTGTGACTCAAGAGTTGTCATCACATGAAGATGAAAAAGCGAGAAATGGGGGTGGGGAAAAGAGAGGAAAGGAAGAGAGAGAGAGGCAGGGGGAGGCGGAGGCAGAGAGAGGAAAAAGGAATAGGAGGTGGAAGGGAGGGAGAAAAGATAGAAAAAGAGGAGGAAAAGAGGAGAGAAAGGAGGAAAGAAGACTTGCAATGAAGCAGAGCTGGAAGGAACTTTACTTAGAACACAGGACACTGCAGTGCAGAATGACAGAACAGGAAATATTAGAGCTAGAAGGAATCTAAGAACATAACTCGTTCAACCAACTCATTTTATAGAGGAAGAAACCGGTTCAGGGAAGAAAAAAAAAAAATGATCTGGTCAAAAATCACAAAACTGATTGTAAATAGAATCAAGACTAGAACCCAGACCTTCTGACTTTTGCTTAGGGAAAAAAAAAAAAAAAAAAACTTGTCTTATTTTCCCCTAAAATATATTAGAGAGACAAAAATTAAGAGACAAATGACAGACAAACAGACCAGAAGTAAGGGAGCCAGAGACAAAGACAAATGGAAGGATCTGAGACCAGAGGAAGAAGAGTGCTTTAACCAGACAGATTAAAGTGGGGAGGGAGGTTTGTCTTAATTAAATAATTTGCCCTGTGAGAAAAAGCCACACATATAGTTAATTTCAAGTCAGTTGAAGCCCAGGAGCTTTTTAGGTTAGATTTGGTTTATCTGAGCACTGCCCTGAGGGGGAAAAAAAGTCTCTGGAAGTCTATTCAAGTAAACCTGAGACAAGCCATTTATCAGTGATGCTCATAAGAGTGAATTGCTAAAGACAAGAATCCCTAGAGTAGACCACAGTAGCTCATATTTATATCGCACTTTAAAACTTTTCTGACAACAACTCGATGAGGTAGGTGCTGCAGGTATTTATTATATTGCCAGGAAGACACTGATGCCCAAAGAATAGGAACCTGTCTAAAGTCACAAGTTTGGGAAGGGAGCAAGCAGCAATTCTGGGACCTAGATCTTTTAATTCTAAGTCCACATCTCATTACATGACACTGTTTTGCAATAGTACTATCTTTCGCATATAACCAACCAGTCAAATGTTGGAGGGAATTATAGAATTAATTGGCCAAACTGATTAACTTTGGCTGCCAAACTGAGACTAGACAATTTAGTTGAACCCTTTTTCCTCCAGTCTCACCTCTCTCCTTCCACCCTTCCAACAATGAGTGTCCTTTTCTCTGTAACAAGTGTGTGTGTGTGTGTGTGTGTGTGTGTGTGTTTGGACTGACTTTTTTTTGCCCATACTACAAGTATTGTCACAATTCTCAATATAAAAAAAGAGAAACTGAGGAACAAATAAAAGATAAGGGGAGTTATGAGACAGAGGGAAAAACCTAGTCATTACTACTTTGGGTGAATACAGCTTTATAAACATAGAACTTCTTCATCTCTCACTTCTTCTTCCCTCCCTCTCTCTTTTCTTTCCCCCTTCTTCTCCCTCTTCTTCTTCTCTCTCTTTCTTTTCCTCTCCCTACTTTTCTCCCTCTCCCTCTCTCTATAGAAGGGAGCCTCTTTGGTATGATGGATAACTCTGGACTTGGCCTCAGAAAGACATGGATTTTAATCTTGTATCTGACCCTATCTAGCTATGTAACTATGGTTCAGTTAATCTCTCTGAATCTTAGTTTCCTATAAATGATAATGATGCCTATAGGATCTATTTCACAGGATTGTATAAAGCTCAAATGAGATAATGTATACAAAACATAAGATGTTATGAAAATGTCACTCCCTTCTGATTCAAGAATGTTCTAAGATCTCTCCCAGTTCCAAAATTCTGTGAATCGAAGATTCTCGATTTAAATGAAAATGGGGTGATCAGGAAGAAGGAGTTTTTATTAGCAAGCTCTCAGAGGACTTGGGGCTAGACCTTAAGTTCACACCAAGTTTCATAACCTTGAGAGTGTCATGACACCAAGGTTCTGGCCCTCTAAGATAGAGCCTTTCAACCTTGACTGAGAAGAGAGTGGTTTATCTACCCTAGGTAATTGACTTTTGCTTCCTTTATTATCCCTCTTCTATGTATTTCTTCTCTCCCCACCCCCTACCATCAGTTAGAATGAACACAATCATATTTAATGCCATGAGACTTTACCAGGGGTGTAGTCTCACTTTGGTCAGTTAGGTTCAAGAAAACTTTCTTTCCTCCCCACCCCCACCCAACCCCACCCCACCCATTCCTGTTTTGAAATTCGGGGTGAAATTCTGAGTAGAGTCATTTAGATAATTATGCTTTTCAGAGTAGCTTGGCTGGAGGTGGCAAGGTTCCAGCCCCACCATGGGAGACCCATGACGCAGGAGGCAGCCCCCGTCTTTCTCTTTGAAGACTCTTCCAAACTGGGAACAAGTTGCCCTTCTGCTCTGCCAGATGGGTGCAGGACACAGTGTGCCAGGTGAAAAACTCTCCTGCTCGTTAGCCCTGGGAATCTGCCAGGGCCTCATCTCATGGCTTGTTGGTGCCTCTGATGACCTAGAATCATAGACTTTAGAGCTGGAAGGGATTTTAAAGATCATCTAGTCCATTCTCCTTAATTTAAAGTGAAGTAAACTGAGGCCCAGAGGGGAGGGAAACCATTTGCTTATGGTCACATAGCCCCAGAGTCAAGTTTTTAATTTATATCTTCTAACTTTGGAGAGATTCCTATGAGAAACTAAAATCTCTCTACTATTTTCCTCTGAATATCTTGAAGCTTTCATAATTGAATCAAGATCTCTTTTTTAAAGCTACAAAAAACATGAAAAGCTCTTGGACTTCTTCATATGCATAATGAAGAGTGTTGGACCTGATAATTTTTAAGGTTCATAGTGGAAAAAACCTGTGAATTTGAACAAAAGACTTTGTTATCATAGTATATCCATGTATATTGTATACATATATCAGTATATCCATGAGTATTTATCAAGTACTAGACCCTTTGTTAAGTTGATTGTTGTCATTTATTTTTAAAGAGGACCAAAATGACATTACTATGTTAGAGTCAATTTGAAGTGGATCTGACTGTGACTGATCAGGACAATATGAGCTTTGAAGACTACCACAGGTCAGGCACAAACATTCTATATGAACATTTGGGGTGGAAATGTCTCTATATTTGCACATCTCATGTTTCTTGTGAATTACTTCAATTCGGCTTTGCTCATAAAGCACAGCCCTTTCTTTGACGTGGGCATACTATACTGAGTGATTCTGTGCCAGTGTCTCCCATGTCACACAAACAATTCCAAAGTTCTTATATTGTCCTTATATTGTCTTATAAAGTCCTTATATTGATTCCTCTGACTACCATATAAACACCTTCCTTGCACTAGTTCTCTGTAAAAATAATGCTTCAGGCAATAATATGTTTAGCATTAGAAGAACATGGCCAGCCCATCAGAGTGCTAAGTGCTAAACAATCTATGTGATTCTTTGTCCTCAAGAGCTTACATTCTACAGGGGGAGAAAACATACATATGTGTATATGTGTGTGTATATCTAAGAAGAAAAAGTGAACACAAAGAAATTTTGAGAGAGAAAGAGAGACCAAGTTAATACTTAAGCTGAGTTTTGAAGGAATTCTAAGAGTCTGGTGTGAGGAGAGAAAAGAGATAGGCAATGAAGGGTCCTGTCTATAGAATATAGGCTAATAAAAATGGATCAGATCATCTATTGAATAATCATCATAATAGCAATGATGATGATGATGATGTTGATGATGATCATTGTAATCAGAGAACCAGAGACTGAACCTCAGATTTGGCAAGTCACTTCTACTTCCTCAGTTTTCCCCTTTGTAAAATAAGGGTGTTGTATCAAATCATCTCTAAGATTTCTTTTGGTTCTAAATACTGTGAATCCCAATGATCAAAGCCACCTAGAATCAGACTGAACTGACTCGCATGATAATATACTTGTATCTTGTATGTAAGCATATAGTAGGTGCTCAATAAATGCTGATTTATTGATTAGTTGATTAGTTAACTGAGAATAAGACCTGGGGTCTAGTTCTCAATTTACCATCCAATTGATGTGTGATCTTGGGAAAACCCCTTTTACTCTCTGGGTCTCAGTTTTTCCATCTATGAAATGAGAGTATTAATCTCCTCTTCTAGCTTTAAATGTCTAAAAACTGTCTAGATTGCAATACTGCATACTGTAAATCTCTAGGAGAGCCAAGGACAGCCACATGCTGGCCATTCTTTCAAGAGGTCAATGGGATGGCACAACAACAACAAAAACAGACTTTCATCTTAAAAAAAAAATCCCTCTGATGACTTCCCTTCCCCTTTTTTATAACTTGTTGATAGTTATGAGGAAAAATGAGCCTGGCCCATAAATTACTTACTATCTCCCTCTCCCAAGTGTTGTTGGTCCAATATGAGTTATTCCTTGGAAAAGCCATAGAAAGCAAAGGGAGGCACCTTCTTCCAGAGAGAATGGAGTTCAATATGGCTTGTCCCATGGGAAAAAAAAAATGAGGCATGATCTCTTTTAAAATAGTCCTTGTAGATAATAAACTCCATCTTAAACCTTTTATGAGGAACCCAGGCTGTCTCCTTCATGGCTCCATATATTCTTTGTTTTCTCAGATATCTTAATTGTGTATACCATGGCTCTTATGCCACTGAGGTAGGGAAATCCCAGGAACATTAGGCCAAGCCTGTGGGAAAAAACCTGTTTTTGCCCTTTGAAGGCATTTTATACAGAACTAGAATCAAAGTGAGAACTGGAAGAAACTTTAGAATCCAGAATATTAGAACACAAAATCCTTGCAATTTCATTAGTATATAGAAATCCTGGCCTGCACCTACTTAAAGGCACTTAGGAGTTAAGTAGTTAATTTGCTCATAGTCACACATAATATACAACTGATCCAGAACTTGAACCCAGACCTTCCTGATTTTAAGGCAGGTCTTATCTATCCATTGCATCAACCTTCCTCTCATACCATAGAAGATAAAGTACTAAAAAACTAGAATGTCAGCCATAAGGGATCCCATATCTTACTGCTTTCTAAATGGGAGAACTCAGAACTATTTTCCCATTTGGAGTTACTTCTTTGAGTGTTAGTCTGGAAGTAGCCACTTACTTTTTGGTCCAGGTAAAAGGATGATTGATATCATGAGAATATATTAGAAGATTTTGTTCATTTTATTAGCAGAGAAACTTTCTTGAGAATATTAAACATATTAAACCAATCAACAACAAATTGATCCAGTTTCCCCAATTTTAACTGAATTTTGAAGGAAACCAGGGAAGCTAAAAGATGAAGATGAGAGGTCAGAAAATTACAAGTGAAGGGGACATTTACCACAAAGATACAGAGAGATAACACAGACTATAGGGAGTGAAGGGTGGTGAAGGTTATAAGTTTTGAGAAGACTGGACAGGAAGGAAGGAGCCAGATTAAGTAGAACTTTAATATCCAAGAGAGATTATATTGAATTCTAGTGGTAACAGAGAGTCACTGAGCTCATTTAGTAGAAGTACAAGGGAGGAATGGTTAGCGAAAGGGTGGTGATGTTAACTTGATTAAACCTACAATTTAGAATAATTGATTTAGCAGCTGAGTGGAGAATAGATTGGAATGGAGAGACATGATGAAGAACTCTATTGTAGTCATCTAGGTGAGAGGTAATGAGGACTTGAACTAGAGTAGGGAACTGTATGAGTAGAGAGAAGAGGACAAATGTAAGGAGGTAAAGGTGGAACTAAGATAGAATGGATATGAGTAAGAATAAGGAGTCAAATGGAGGACAACACTCAAGTTATGAATATAGATAACTGGAAAGAAGAACTGGAAAGAGAAATGCCCTCAATAGGAATAGAGAAGTTTGGAAAAAAGGAGGGATGTGAGTAGGGGATAGAGATAAAGAGTTCTGTTTTGTATTGTACAATGATTTATTATGAATAACTTCACTATTCTCAATACAATGATCCAAGACAGTTCCAAAGGACTGATGGTGAAAAATGCTATCTACATCTAGAAAAAGAACCGATGAAGTATGAATACAGATCAAAACATACTATTTTCCACTTTTGTGTGCTTTTTTCTTTTGGTCTGTTTTTTCTTTTACAACATGACTAATATGAAAATATGTTTTATAAGTTGCATATATATATGTATATAACCTCTATCAAATTACTTACTGTCTTGAGGTGGTGAGTGGAAAAGGAAATAGAGAAAATTTGTAACAAAAAAAATTTTTTTGAATGGATGTTAAAATTTGTCTTCAGATATAATTAGAAAAAATTATTTAAAATGAGTTCTGTTTTAGATAATGAGTTCTGTTTGAGATGTACACAGGATATCTAGTTCAAGATGTCCAAAAGGAATTTGGAGACACATAATTATAACTCAGAAGAGCAACATTAAGACATGCTATATGGATCTTAAAATCATCTTCATATAGATAGTAATTGAACCCTTAGGAAGTGATGATATCATCAAGTGAGATAATATAGATAAAAATCTCAACTCCTAATCCTCCTTGACCTCTGTGCTTCTTTGAATTCTGTAGATCATTTTAGCCTTCTGGATACACTCTCCTTTCTAGTCTTTCATGACATTGCTCTCTCTTGGTTCTCCTTTCTGTCCCAACCACTCATTAGTCTCCTTTGCTGGTTCTTCATCTACGCCATGCTTACTAATCATAACTGTAACCTAAGGCTCTCTTCTGAGCTCCCTTCTCTTTTTTTATCTGTAGTTGAGATTAGATAAATGAATTTTTAATGGGCCTAGCCAGCACAGTCTCATCATCTCTAGCTCCTTTGATCAGAAACAAACTAATCTAATGGTGGGAGTGACCTGGGACTGAGTCTTGGCAAGTCCTCAGCAGTGATAGCAGGGGAATCGAGGCTGAAGTCAGTTAGTAAATATTTTATAATGAACAAGGCTGGTTTCATCAATTCTTAAATCTATTCTTCTAACATCTATCCTCACTTATCCTTATCCTCACTAGAAATATCCTCCCTACCCCTTTGCACTGATTCAAGATCTCTCTACCTTCAAGGCTCATCTTAATTACTACCACTTTTGAGAAGATGAAGGTATATTAAAAAAAAAAAAAAAAAAAGACAACCTAAGAGAAAGAAGACCTGAGTGGTATAGGAGGGAAAGCTCTGGAACTGGAGTCACATTACCTGGATTCAAATCCTGCCTCTGACACTCAGTATATGTGAGACCTTGGACAAGTAACCTCATATTTTGGGGCCTCAGTGTACACATTTGTAAAATGCCAAACTAGATAACTTTTGAGTTCTCTTCTCACTTTATATTTAAAATCTAATCAAGATATGCCTATGGGTCAGTCACTTAATCTCTTTATGCCTCTACTTTCTCCACTGAAAAATGAGGTAGTTAGTTTAGAATAACTCCAAAGTCTCTTTCAGCTGTGATATCATTTTATGTCTTTCCTAACAATCACAGACCCAAAGTAATCTTTGTCCCAATTGAGACCCTATATCAGTAATTGTTGGGAGCATTCATTTCACAATTAATCAAATAATAATGTTTTATGACATTGTTTTGAAATGGTAATTAACTCACATTATTACTTAACTTTCCCTCTCTATATAGTTTGTCATTTCAGTTGGGCTACAAATTTCTTGAATGTAAGTTTCCAACCAATACTTTATTATCAGAGGTAAGACTTTTCTTAGTTCTGCTCAGTGACCATTTCAAAATATCTAGAGCAAAGAACAAGTCCAATCATTCTTTAGAAAATGTTTTAATGTTTCAGATAGAACTGTCTTAGAAAAAATGAGCTCTGTCACTGATAAAGACTCACAGAGACAAATTTTGATTTGATATATATATGTAAAAAGTCTTTCTAATAATTAAAGCTGTCCTAAAATGGAATGGGCTGGCTTCGATGGGAGGCATTGATAGATGGTAGTTTAACAATGAGAATCTTCAATCACAGATAGATGACAGGACAGCTCTTTGTAAATCACCTTCTTTAGCCTCTGATGAAGAAATGGTCTTCTTGCCAAAGGCAATCTTTCTCTCTCTCTCTCTCTTTTAAGCCCTTTATCTCAACTTTTTCTATCAATCTAGAAAGTTGTTCTTATAATCACCCTGTTTCTAATTTTTAATCTCTCTCTAAAAGGAGTAAAATGGATAAAGCACATGTTCTGGAGTCAGGCGGACCAGAGTTCAAATCCAGCTTCAGATACTTACTAGCTGTGTTACCTGATCCACGTCACTTAATATTGTTTGCCCCCATTTCCTCATTGGTAAAAATGAGCTGGAGGGAAAAAAATGACAAACCACTCCAATATCTTTATCAAGAAAACACCAAATGGGGTCACCAAAAGTTAGACATGACAGAAGTGACTCAATAACCTCTATTGACTCATTCCCTCCTTCCTATAGACAAGCCCAAGTTTCCTCCAACTTTAAAAAAAAAAAATCTTCCAAATGAAGCCAAGATTGTGAAGAAAAGCCAGGAAGTTGTTAAATAAATGGATTTGGAATGACAGAGCCCACAAAAAGACACAATGAAGCAATTTTCCAGCTTAAGATAATTTAGAAGGACTTCAGGAAAGGCCTATCTCACTGGGCAAAAGGGGAGCTGAGCCCAGCACCAACAGTATCCAGGAAAGCCAGCAGGAGGCTCTTAGCCACAGAACAGATCAGCAAATGAAGCCCTCCAGTTTTGGCTCAGTAGGACATTGACATAGCAAGCCAGCTGTGAGCCATGTGAGCATGGAAGGCAAATTGCCCGTAACTCCAATAGAATATGTGCAACTAGGACTGACCATCCCAGTTCAGAGGGCAAACTTCCAGCACCCAAGACCCTAGTATGGTAAACTAGTGATCAGGCATCAGGCCTCAGGCCCCCAGCACAAGAAGCTTGGGACATTGCCTTCTGTGCCCCAGGAGCATGGCTCTACTTTTAAAAATGAGCAAAAACTCAAAAAAGAACCCCAACTACTACCTCAAGTAAGGCAACAGGGAAGATAAAAACAAAAATTCAGACGAGGACAACAATGTCAAAATTACTTTACTTTAACTTTATGATAATTTAACATGTATAACATATCTTGAATTGCTTGCCATTCAAGGGGAGGAGGTGGAGGGAAGGAGAGGAAAATTTGGAACACAAGACTATGCAAGGATCATTGTTGAAAAATTATCCTTCTATATGTTTTGGAAATAAAAAGCTTTAATAAAAATAAAATAAAATAAATTTACTAAGAAAAAAAATGCCAGTCCATGAAGCTTTAAAGAAGAATGTGATTTTTTCTCAAACCCACAAAGAACTCTTGGAAGAGGTCAAAAAGAGTTTTAAAAAATCAAAAGGTAGGGGCAGCTAAGTGGCACAATGGATTGAGCACAGCCCTGAAGTCAGAAAGACCTGAATTCAAATCTGATCTCAGACACTTAACACTTCCTAGCTGTGTGACCCTGAGCAAGTCACTTAACCCCATTACCTCAGGAAAAAAAAAAAAAAGCAAACAAAAAAAAATCAAGAGGTAGAAGAAAAACTGGAAAAAGAAATGAGAATTATGCAGAAGAATTATGGGAAAAGAGGCACCAGCTTGGAAACAAAAGGACAAAAATTGACTGAAGAAAGCAACTCCTTAAAAAATAGATTTGATCAAATGGGGGTGGGAGTGAGCCAAGGGATCCACTGAAAAAATGGAAAAGAAAGTACAAAAGCTAACTGAAGAAAATAATTCCTTAAAAACTACAATTGAGCAAATGAAAGCTAATGACTTTATGAGACATCAAGAATCAGTCAAACAGGGGCAGCTAGGTGGCCCAGTAGATAGAGCACCAGCCCTGAAGTCAGGAAGACCTGAGTTCAAATCTGACCTCAGACACTTAACACTTCCTAGCTGTGTGACCTTGGGCAAGTCACTTAACCCCAATTGCCTCGGGGGGGAGGGGGAACAGTCAAAAAAGATAAAAAGGATGAAAAAAATAGAAGAAAATGTAAAATACCTCATTGGAAAAACAACTAACCTGGAAAAGAGATCCAGGAGCTGAAAGCCATGTACTATCTAAAAACCATAATCAAAAAAAGAAGCTGGACAGCAACTTTCAAGAAAATTGCTGATATTCTAGAACTAGAGAGTAAAATAGTCATTGAAAGAATCCTTCAATGCTCTAAATCACTACTGATCAGAAAAATGCAAATTAAGACAACTCTGAGATACCACTACACACCTCTCAGATTGGCTAAGATGACAGGAAAAGATAATGCCGAATGTTGGAGGGGATGAGGGAAAACTGGGACACTAATACATTGTTAGTGGAATTATGAATAGATTCAACCATTCTGGAGAGCAATTTGAACTATGCCCAAAGAGTTATTGAACTGTGCATACCCTTTGATCCAGCAGTGTTTCTACTAGGCTTATATCACATAGAGATCTTAAAGGAGGGAAAGGGACTTATATGTGCAAAAGTGTTTGTGGCAGTCCTTTTTGTAGTGAAAAGAAATTGGAAACTGAGTGGATGCCCATCAGATGGGGAATGGCTGAATAAGTTATGGTATATGAGTGTTATGGAATATTATTGTTCTGTAAGAAACAATAAGCAGGATGATTTCAGAGAGACCTGGAGAGAATTATATGAACTGATGCTAAGTGAAATGAGCAGAACCAGGAGATTATTGTACATGGCAACAAGAAGATTATACCATAATTAATTCTGATGGACGTGGCTCTCTTCAACAATGAAATGATTCAGACCAGTTCCAAAGATCTTTTGATGAAGAGAGCCATCTACATCCAGAGAGAGGAGTGTAGGAAATGAGTGTGGTTCACAACATAGCATTTTCATTCTTTTTGTTGTTTGCTTGCATTTTATTTTCTTTCTCATTTTTTTCCTGTTTCATTTGATTTTTCTTGTGCAGCAAGATAATTGTATAAATATGGATGCATATATTGGATTTAATATGTATTTCTACTATGTTTAACATATATTGAACTATTTGCCATCTAGGGGAAGGGGTGGGAATTGGGACACAAGGTTGTGCAAGGGTTAATGGTGAAAAATTATGCATGCATATGTTTTGAAAATAAAAACTTTTAATAAAAAAAAGAAAGAATCCTTCAATCACAGCCTGAAAGAGATCCTAAAATGAAAACTCCTAGGAATATTTAACCACATTCTGGAATTATCAGATCAAGTTAAAAATACTGCAAGCATTCAGAAAGAAACAATTCAATTATCAAGGACCCACAGTAAGAATTACACAGGATTTAGCAACTTCCACATTAAGTGACTAGAGGGCTTGGAATTTGATATTTTGGAAGGCAAAGGAGCTTGGATTATAACCAAGAATCAACTACCCAGCAATATTGAACATAATCTTTCAGAGGAAAAGATGGATATGCAGTGAAATAGGGGGACTTTCAAACTTTCTTGATGGAAAAGATGAGGGGTGAACTGCAATTTTTATCTTCAAATACAAAACTCAAAAAAGCATAAAAAGTAAACAGGAAAGAAAAAACATGTTATTCATTATTAAATATGATTAAACTATTTTCATCCCTGCATAGGGAGATGACACTTGTAACTCGAGAACTATACCTCTATTAGGGCAGTTAGAAGGAATATATATATAGAGACAGAGTGTGGGTATAAGTTGACTTTGATGTGATATTAAAAAATTAAAAGGTGGGAAAAAAAGAATTGTAATGGGAGAAGAGGAAAAAGGGAGGTAGAATAGGATAAATTACATCACATAGAAAGGTGAAAAGACCTATTATAGCAGAGGGAAAGAAGATGGGGGTAGGGGATTGAGTCTTGCCTGAACTTTACTCTCATTGGATTTGGCTCAAACAAGGAACAACATTCAATTGGATATAGACATTTTTTTTTACCCTGTAGGAAATAGGAATGGAAAGGGAAATGCAAAGGGGGGATTTGAGAGAAAAGAGAGTAGATTGAAGGAGGTGGTGATCAAAAGAAAAATACTGGATGAGGAGTGACAAGGTGAAAGGAGAGAAAAAGAAAGCAAGGAGGAGGTAAGATAGAGGAAAATATCCAATTAGTAATCATAACTGTGAATGTGAATGGGACAAACTCTCCCATAAAACAAAAGCAAATAGCAGAGTAGATTAAAAACCAGAATACTACAATATGCTATTTACAAGAAAAAAATTTGAAGCAGAGAGACACATGGAGAGTAAAGATAAAAGTTTGGAGCAGAATATATTATGCTTCAAGTGAAGTTAAAAAAAAAAGCAGGGGTAGCAATTCTGATCTTAGACAAAGCAAAATCAAAAATAGATCTCATTAAAAGAGATAAGCAAGGAAACTACATCTTGCTAAAATGTACCATAATGAAGTAATATCAGTACTAAATATATATGCAAAATGGTATAGCATCAAGAGATTCTTAGAGGAGAAACAAAGTAAGTTTCAGATAGAAAGAGAGAGCAAGACTATACTAATAGGTGATCTCAACCTTGCCTTTTCAGAACTAGATAAATCTAGCCACAAATAAACAAGAAGGAACTTAAGAAGCTGAATAGAATTTTAGAAAAATTGGATATGATTGCTCTTTGGAGAAGATTGAATGGGGAAATAAAGGATTATACTTTTTTTTCCCTCAGTAATATATAGCACCTGCACAAAAATTGACCATGTATTTGGGCATAAAAACCTCACAATCAAATACAGAAAGGCAGAAATATTCTTTTCAGATCATGATATAAAAAATTACATATAATAAAGAGCCATAGAAAGTAGACTAAAAATTAATTGGAAACTAAATAATACAATCCTAAAGAATGAATGGGTCAAACATCAAACTATAGAAATTATCAATAATTTCATCAAAGAGAAAGACAATAATGAGACAATATGCCAAAATGAGTTATGAGTTGCAGCCAAAACAGTTCTTAGAGGAAATTTTCTGTCTCCAACACATACATGAATAAAATAGAGAAAGAAAAGATCCACAAATTGGGCATGCAACTAAAAAAAAAAAAAAAAACTAGAAAAAGAACAAATTAAAAATCCCCAATTAAGTATCGTATTAGAAATTCTGAAAATCAAAGGAGAGATTAATAAAATTGAAAATAAAACTATTAAACTAGTAAATAAAACTAAGAGTGGGTTTTATGGGAAAAAAACAACAATGAAAAAGATAAACCACTTGATTTAAAAAAGAAAAGGAGAAAACCAAATGACTAGTATCAAAGATCAAAAGGGTGAATTCACCACTAATGAAGAAAAAATTAAAGCACTAGTTGGGATATATTTGGCCCAACTATATTCCAATAAATTTAATAATTTTAGTGAAATGGATGAATCTTTTAAAAAGTATAAATTGCCCAGATTAATAGAAGAGGAAATAAAATACTTAAGTAACCTTACCATTTAAGAAAAATAAATTGAACAAACCATAAATGAAGTCCCTAAGAAAAAACCTCCAAGACCAGGATTTACAAGTGAATTCTATCAAACATTTAAAGAACAATTAATTCTAATACTACATAAATCATTTGGAAAAGATAGGTGGAGTCCTACTAAATTTCTTTGATGACACAAATATGGTCCTCATACTTAAACCAGGAAAAGCCAAAATCATGAAAGAAAATTATAGACAAATTTCCCTAGTGAATACTGATGCAACATTTTTAAGTAAAATATTAGCAAAGAGATTATAGTGATTTATCATGAACATGATACACCACAACCAGGTGGGATTTATACCAGCAATACAAGCTGATTCAATATTAGGAAAACTATTAGCATAATTGACCATATCAATAACAAAATCAACAGAAATCTTAAGATTATCTCAATAGATACAGAAAAAGCTTTTGACAAAATACACTCAAGCCTCTTAAAAAACACTAGAGAAGGGGCAGCTAGGTGGCGCAGTGGATAGAGCACCAGCCCTGAAGTCAGGAAGACCTGAGTTCAAATCTTTCTCAGACACTTCCTAGCTGTGTGACCCTGGGCAAGTCACTTAACCCCAATTGCCTCAGCAAAAAAAAATAAAAAAAAAAAAAACACTAGAGAACATAGTACTCAATGAAGCTTCTCTTAAACTGATAAACAGTATCCATTAAAAATCATCAGCAAGCATTATATGAATGGGGACAAGTTGGAAGTATTACCAATAAGATCAGGGGTGAAATGAGGATACTCATTATAACCACTATTTTAATAGTGTACTAGAAATGTTAGTTTTAGCAATAAAAGAAGAAAAGGACACAAAACTATCCCTCTTTGCAGATGATATGATAGTATACTTAGAGAATCCTAAAGAATCACTTAAAAAGCTACTTGAAACAATTAACAACTTTAAGCATAATTGCAGGATACAGAATAAATCCACACACATCATTAGCATTTCTGTATATTACTAACACAGTCCAGCAGCAAGAGATGGAGAAATTCCATTTAAAATAACTGCAGATAATATAAAAATTTGAGTCTACCTGCCAAGACAAACCCAAAAACTATATGATAATTCCAAGGAACTTTTCACACAAATAAAATCAGATCTAAATAATTAGAAAAATATCAATTTACTTATGAGTAGGCCATGCTAATTTAATAAGAATGATAATTCTACCTAAATTAATTTACTTATTCAGTGCCATAACAAACCACCAAAAATTATTTGATAGAGATAGGAAAAATAACAATAATTTATTTAAAAGAACAAAAAGTCAAGAATATCAAGGGAAATATGAAAAAAAAAAAACTGCAAAAGAAGTGACCTAGCTTACCAGATCTAAAACTATATTATATAGCATAGAATAGTGGATAGGTGGAATAGGTTAAGTATACAAGACATAGTAAGTAGCAAATGACTATAATAATCTACTGTTTGATAAACCCAATGACTCCAGCTTCTGGGACAAGAGCTCTTTATTTGACAAAAACTGCTAGAAAATAGTATGGCAGAAACATCTCACACCTTATATTAAGATAAGGTTGAAATGGGTACATTCATTTATACATAAAAGGTGATACCATAAGGAAATTAGGAGAGCAAGGAATAATTTACTTGTCAGATCTATGGAGAAAGGAAGAATTTATGACCAAATAAGAGAGAGAGAACATCATAAAATGCAA
The DNA here is from genome assembly GCA_023553655.1 of Myrmecobius fasciatus. Taxonomy (NCBI): domain Eukaryota; kingdom Metazoa; phylum Chordata; class Mammalia; order Dasyuromorphia; family Myrmecobiidae; genus Myrmecobius; species Myrmecobius fasciatus. The sequence goes on from JAJPUD010002636.1 coordinate 108,077, forward strand.
CATAAATAGCTTTGATTACATTAAATTTAAAAGGTTTTATATAAACAAAACTACTGCAATGGAAATTAGAAGGAAAGTAGAAAGCTAGAAAGCAATTTTTATAGCAAATGTTTCTAACAAAGACCTCATTTCTCAACTATATAAAGAACTGAGTCAAATTTGTAAGAATCCAAGTAATTCTCCAACTGATAAATGGTCAAAGGATATGAACAGGCAGTTTTCAGAGGAAGAAATTAAAACTATCTATGGTCAAATAAAAATGCTTTAAATTCCTATTGATTAGAGAAATTAAAATTAAAACAACTTACACCTATCAAATTGACTAATATGACAGAAAAGGAAAATGATAAGTGTTGAAGAAGACATGGGAAAATTGGAACACCAATGCATTGTTGATGGAGTTGTGAATTGATCCAAACTTTCTGAAGAGCATTTTAGAACTATGCACCAAAGGCTCTAAAACTGTGTGTACTTTTTGATCCAGCAATACCATTACTAGGTCTGTATCCCAAAGAAATCATAAAAAACGGGAAAGGATACACATGAACAAAACTATTTATAGCAGCAAAGTGGCAAAGAATTGAAAATTGAGGGAATGCCCATCAATTGTGGGACGATTGAACAAATTTTGGTATACAAATGTAATGGAATACTGTTGTGCCATAAGAAATGATCAACAGGAAGATTTCAGAAAAACCTGGAAAGACTTACATGAAATGGTGCTGAGAGAAGTGAGCAGAATCAAGAGAGCATTGTGCACAATAATAACATTGTATGATGATCAACCAAGAGAAACTTAGCTCTTCTCAGCAAAACAGTGAACTAAGAAAATTCCAAAAAACTCATGGTGGAGTATACTGTCCACATCTATAGAAAGAACTATGGAGCCTCAATGCAGATGAAAGTATACTGTTTTCATATGTTTTTCTGTGTTTTCTTTTAAATGTGGAAATATATTTAACATGATTGTATATGTTTAACCTATCTCAGATTGCTTGCTGATCTGGGGAGGGGATAGAAAAGGGAGGAAAAAAGAAAAATTTGGAACTCAAAATCTTACAAAAATGAATGTTGAAAATTATATTTACATATAATTTTAAAATACTAATAAATGAAAAAAAAAACTTCACTGGACTCAATCATTTCTATTAAGCCATTATCCTATATCTCTCCTTCATATCAGCCAAATATGTTAGAAAAAAAAGTTGTATACTCTTGTAGTTTTCACTTTCCTTTTTCTCATTCATTTCTCAACACCCAGATTGGCCTAGTGTTTCGTACATAGTGCACAGAAGGATACAGTGAAAAGAATTTTGACTCTGAAGTCAAAGGATCTGGTTTCAAATCCTGCCCCTGATGCTTATTCTCTCTATGATTTGGGGACAAATTACTTAATCTCCCTAGGCCTCAGTTTCCTCATCTACAAAACGTGAGAATTGGTCACCAAGAAGAAGAAGTTCTAGATTCCTTTCAGCTCTACACCTATGATTATAATATGTTCAGTAGTTTGCAATATGACTTATGATCTCATCAATTAGCTGAAACTAATCTCTCCAAAGTGATGAATAATCTCTTCATTGCCAAACTAGTCGTCCTTTTCTGAATTCTCTCTTCAGTGACTCCAATATGAGGTCATTCTTTTCTTTTTTGGGTTTTTGGGACACTGCTCTCTCTTCATTTTTACTCTACTTATCTGACTGATCTTTCTGAGTCTCCTTTGCTGACTCATCATCCATATCACAACTTCTAACAATGATATTCCCCAAAACTCTATCCCAGGTTCTTCTTTCTATCTACACTCTCAGTGACTTCAATCACTTCTTAAGAAGAATTAAACCTCCTTATGGGTTTAATTATCATTTCTATACAAATGGTTCTCAATTTCTACATCCTGCTCTGGTTTCTCTCTTAAGGTCTAGTCCTAGCTGCTTATTAGACATTTCAAATGGAATGTGCCAGAAACACCTCAAATTCACCAGGTACAAAGAACAATTCATTATTTTTCCTCTTCCTCTTCTAAAATCATACCTCTTTTAGATTTCCCTGTTTTTATTGAGAGTACCCCAATTCTTTTAGTAGGCCAGGTTTTTGAAATCTCAGGCTTCCACTGCTCTTCCACTGCTATTATCTTAAATGTTAAATCTTGTTCATTCTATCTCAACAATGTCTATCTTCCCCTACTTCCCTGACACCACAACCTTCCCACTTCAACCCTTCATCATCTGTCACCTAAATTATGGTAATAGCCTCTTGATTAGTTTTCCAATTCCAATCTTTTCTTTATTTTTCAAATAGTTGTCAAAGTAAAATTAGTAAAATAGAATAAGATGTGACTCCCCTGCTCAAAAAGTTGTAGTGTTGTGTTGCCCTATTACCTTTGGAGTCAAACACAAACTATTTTGTTTGGAATTTAAAACTCTTTGTAATCTGACTTCAGTACTTGTTGCCAGACAAGAGTAAATATTTGTTTATTCATTTGCAAGGCAACTGGGGTTAAGTGGCTTACCCCGGGTCACATAATTAATGTGTGTTAAGTACCTGAGACCAGTTTTGAATTCAGATCTTTCTGACATCAGGGCTGAGGGTCTATCCACTGTCATCAAACTACCCCAAAGGATAAATATTTAACAACTGCCTCAGAGCAGCTGTGGGAATATGTACAACATACTTCTAAACTAAATCTACATTATTCTCATCTTCTTCCAGCTTTCTTAAATTTGAACAATCAGCAAAACAATAAATCAACCCCTGATTTGGAATATTTGGTATTTTCTGAGGTATAATTATTCACATAGAAAATTTAATAATCATCTCTTATGAGCCTGCTCCAGGAGATCACTGTTTCTAGACTTATTATACAATGTTCTCTTTCACACATACTCTATATTTGGCCTACTTTTTGTTCTTCACAGGCAACATCCCACCTCCTACAATAACAGCAACTAGTATTTATATAACCCTTTACTATTTTAAAATTACATTGTATTCATTTTGTGTATGCTTACTTTGTCTACTCTCTTGTTTACATGTTGTCTTTGCCAATATAATGCAAATTTCTTAAAGGTAAAAACTGTTTCATTTGTATCAGTATTTCTTGTTCTTTGCACAGTGGCTGGCATATAGTAGGTACTTAACGAAAGTATGGTGATTGATTGAAGTTGCATATACTGTTACAGGTACAATTTGAAAAAAAAAAGAATAACGAAGGCTCTTCTATCTCAGAGTCTTTGACCGTTTTCAGAATTTGAGCAAGCTTACACATGTACAAAGCTAGAGCATTTCCAAATTGGATTTATGAGGAAAAGGACCATGAGGTTAATTATCACAGTATAAGATTTATTATGGCATTCAAAAAAAAAATACCACTTTGACTTCTGAAGCAGCTAGAGTGAAGAGATAGACTCTAAGTATGTATATATATCTGGCACAGAATAAATGACATTTTTTATATATATTCACTGGGTCCCTAGGATAATTCATTCATTCATAATTCATTCAACAATAATTTATGAAGCACCTATTGCCTGCTCAGCATTGGAGGAGTATAAAGAGACCAGAAGTGGGGATAAGTCATGGATACAAACATCTGTTGTTCTTCGTTCTTGAAGAGGACTAAAATGACAATCACCATGTTGGGGTTAAGGTACATTGTGCCAAACTATAGCTGATCAGACTAATATGAGCCTGGAAAACTCACAGGTCATGTACAAATAGTATATATGGACATTTGGAGTGAAGATGACTCTAAATCTGCACATCTCATGTTCCTTGTGAACTACTGCAATTCTGCTTTACTCATAAAGTACAATCCCTTCTTTGATGCAGGGACATCATGCTGGGAGGTTCCATGCCAGTGTCTCCCATGTCTCACAACTTATTCCAAAGTTCTTCAGAGAGACCTTGAGAATGTCCTTGTATCACTTCTGATCTTTGTGGATTCTTTAAAATAGTCTCTTTGGCAAACACAGATTTGGCATTAGAAGAATATGGCCAGTCCATAAGAGTTTGCTCCTTGAAGTTTGAATTCTTAGCAGTTCAGCTCAACAAAAGATTTTAGCGTGAGACATCTTATCTTGCCATGTGATCTTCAGAATCTTCCTAAAATGATTCAAATGGAAGAGCTTCAGTTTCCTGGCATGGTGCTGGCATACTCACAACAATGAGGTCAGCCCAATGGCTTTGTAGACCTTTGATTTAGTAAGCAATTTACCTCTTCTCTCCCACACTTTCCCTTAGAGCCTCCTAAATATTGAGTTACTTTGACAATTCATGCACCAACCTCACCATCTATGTACATTCCTGGAAAGTATACTGCCAAGGTATGTGAACTTATCCACAGCATTCAAAATTTCTCCATTCATTTCAAATATGGATGATGTGGTGCTGGCTGGTAAACAATCTCTGTTTTCTTAGTGTTAATTAGTAGGCCAAAATTAGCGTAAGTAGCAGAGAACTGATCCATACTTTGTTGCATCTTAGCCTCAAAGGCTGCACTGACTATGCAGTCATGAGTGAACAAAAAGCATTGCATCTACTCTCCTTCCACTTTAGTTTTGGCTTGCAGCCTTTTCAAGTTAAATAATTTACTGTCAATGTGGTAGTTGATCTTGATGACATAGTTCCCTTTTTGAAAGTGTCTGAAGACAACCCAGAAAACATCATTGTAAAAAGCATGAGAGCAAGCACACAGTTCTTCATTCCACTGGTGTTTAGGAAAGCACAAGAACATTGTACATTATCTGAAATCCTGGGCAAGCCTACTTTCATGAAATTGATGAACTTCACTTCACAATAATATTTTTTTTTCTATTTTCTATAAGCCCTCACAACTGACAGAGGCAAAGGCTTTCGTTAGATCTATGGATATTGTGTACCCACTTCTGTTCAGTACATTTCTCTGGGAGTTATTGAGTTAACTTGTATTTGACTATTCTTGAGACCTTTCTGAAGCCACACTGACTCTAGCTATATAGCTATAATATATTGAAGAGATCCAGAGTGGTATGCAGGACTCATCAAGAGAGAGAATTTCTAGAACAGGACAAGATGTTATGGAGGAGGTGACATCTGATTGAATCTTGAAGGAAGAAAAGAGTTCAAAAAGTATGGGGTATGGAACTATGGGTAATGAAAGAAGGAATCACTGCAAGCATAAAAGTAGGAAAAAATGTGCACGAAGGTCCAAAAGTGGGGAAAAAAGTAGTATTAGTAGACCTGTTAGGCTGGGATATAGAGTGGGGATGGAGAGGAACCAGAATTGTAATAAGGGAGAAAAAGCAGGTTGGAGGAACAGACACAAATATCTATAACACAATATAAATATTTAAACAGTTATTGGATGAATGAATGAACCAATGAAACAAAAATAGGGAAAAAGTCACTTTTCTTTTTATCTTCTCCCCTTCCCTCCTTTTTTTTTTCTTTAACAACTTGGAGAAAGATGCCTCAATTTTGGAAACATTCAATCAAAGTTTTGGTTTAAAAAAAATAATGTAGCACCATGCATTTTGAGCTTATATATACAGGGAAGATGCCTGTCATGTAGAAATCTGATTTGATTGTGGTATGGGAGAAAGCACTCTCTTTAGGAAGCATGTAGTGGAGCATGCATGATGTTGCTAAGCAATCAAGCATTGAAGTTGGTGGAGAAACATGGGTTCCTGAAAATCAACTGCTGATCTGGGGCTAGTCATTACAGGAGGCCAGAATTTGAAGGAGTGGCCATCTAGAAGTTCCAGAGCCAAAGAGATGATGTAAGATGGGAAGACAGTTAAAAAAAAAAACTGGGGAAAAGGAAATTAAAAAAAAAATTATCTAAGCAAAGAGGTTAAAGCAACCTGAGGATTCATCCATTCAACAAAATATAAGATAGGGGAAAGAAGCCTGGACCTAGAACACAAACTCATTGTGTGATCTTGGGCAAATCACTTAAGTTCTGCTTTTCTTAACTATAAAATGGAGAATGATCTAGACTATGTCTAATATCTCTTCCATTTCCAACATTTTAGATTCAAAGCCCCTTTCTAGCTATAATATTCTGTGTTTCCTGATCCAATACCCACATCTTACAATTTCTTCCAGCTCTGAAAATCTTTGTTCTAACATTTTATGATTTAAATTTCCTTCAAGCTCCAAGAATCTTTTTTGTGCTAGAATCTCAGGGTGATATAAAGGTTGGGTAAGACTAGCCTCTGCCCTCAAGGAGTTTATAGTCTAGTAAGAATAATAAAATTACTTATTAATAAATATAACATGGGAGAATGTCATAAAAGCATAAAGTTATATAAAAAGCTATACTATAAAAACATAAATATAAAGTTCTAAATGATAAGCAGAGAAGAAAATGTTAGATTGGTAGTCAGAAGATTTGGGGTTGTAATTCCAATTTGTCCAACTTCTGTGACCTTTGGTAGGTTATTTTGCCCCTCTGGATCTTACTTCCCTCATCTGTAATATGAAAAAATTGGACTAAATTATTTCTAATTTCCCTCCCTGTTCTAAATCTATATTCTAACTCAGTAATGTAAAATTCAAATAGAAGTGGGGACCAATAAACTAAAATAAGAATCCTTGTGAACCACATATTGACTTAGAAAATCACATATCTATGGACCGGTTGTTTTTTCTTTTGTATTTTTGTTAAATACTTCCCAGTTACATTTTAATCTAGTTCAAGCTTGTGTGTTTAAAACTTCCTCTAGCTCAAGGAGATATCATTTGTTGCTGAGTGTATAAGAAAAAGCTTCTAAACCTACATTTAGAGTAGGTAGGAAGTCAGTTGACTGAGTTGGTAAGTATGGTGGGGGAAAACATTTCCAGATTTAGAGAAAGAATAGTATAGGTAGAGCTACAGAAGTGGGAAAGCACAGGATGTGTTTGTGGGTAGCAACGTATTCAAATCCCTTTGTTTCATGAATGAGGAATCCATAGCCCCATGTGGCAAAATAACTTGCTAATGCCTTACAGCTAGAAAATAGTTGAACCCACATTTGAACACAGATCTAGTGATCCCAAGTCCAGAATTCTTTGCTGCTGTAGGACACTAGTGAAGAAGAAAGAAAAAAGAAGGAAGAAGGAAGAAGAAAGAAGAAGGAAGAAGAATAAGGAGGAGGAGGAGGAGGAGGAAAAGGAAGAAAAAGAGGAGGAAAAGGAAGAAGATGAGGACAGGAAGAAGAGAGGGGGGAAGGAGAGAGGGAGAGAAGAGAAAAAAGAAAAGACCACAGGAGTGGGTAACAGACCCAGCCCCCTAGGACACTGTCTTCATATTTAATAATTCTTTTGCTCAAAAGAATAAGAAACTTGGCAGAGGGGTACAGGCAGGTCAATTGTTGTTGGTCAGCTCTTTTCTTTAGGTGCATGCATCTCCAGCATGCCTGTTTATACTCAGAGGTTTTTCATGGGTCTACTTTCTTGCTGTTGGAATAATCACAGGTTTTAAAAATAAGAATAGTTACTGCCTATTCTTTTGTGAGCCGGGCAGGAAAAGGTCATTTGGGATATGGTACTTCAAACACTTCAAAGGGCACATCTTTTACTACTGGTTTAAAAGCAGCTATGGAACAGAAGGGGGATATATGACTAATGTGTCCTGCTTCTAGGTAGCAACTGAAGGAAGTAGGCAGACTGTGCCCTCAGGGAAGGGAAGGGGATAAATCTATTGTCCCTTCTAGCTTGCACAAGGGGTGGTATAGGACTAATTTGGGGCATACAATTGGAATTTGAGACAATTCAAGATTTCTGAAGTCAGAGGACTGGAGTTCAAATTCTAGTACTGAAACTTATTACCTGTGTGACCTTAGATCAGTCACTTCCATTCACTCTGTGCCTCAGTTTCCCTACATGTAAAATGTGGTATTTGGGAGGTATGATTTCTAAGGACTCTTCTAAGCTGTAAATGTTATGATTTGTTGGAAGAAAATATAAACACCAAAGAAGTCAATTCTATCTATTTTTTCTCTCTTGTGATTGTCATCATTATGGCTATAGGCTAACATAACTGCTATAATCATGAACATTCCTGGAATGCTTTAAAGATTACAAAGCATCCGCCTCACAATCTTTCTGAGAATTCAATAACATGGAGTGTGTCACCACCACCTTGTAGGAAAGAAGCTAAGACTCAAAGCCAAAAAATGGCATGCCTCGAGTCTCATAGCTGGTAAACTTACACTAAGAACTCTGTTTTTTCTTATTATTATTATTATTTTTTTACAAAGTCCTTTATATGAAGGATTTCCTTCAGGCCCCATGACACTCCTAAGATATAGGAAATATGAATATTAAGATCACTAGACTTCAAATCAGAAAATCTGGGTTCTTCTACTTACTAAATTTTTAATCTCTTTCTTCATCCTTTAAATGAGGAAGTTGAGCTATATATGATTTCCAAATTTCCTTTCAAGTGAACTAGGTGATTAATTTTTAAATTTCAATCCAAATTGGGATTCTGTTATTATCCTTCTCATTTAACAGATTGAGAGAAGGGAAATGGCTTGCCCTTAAAACTTGAGGGATAGATACTGGACTAAGTCTTGTTTCTCCGACCAGCAGGACTATTTCAGAGAGGCCTGGAGAGACTTGCATGAACTGATGCTGAGTGAAACCAGCAGAACCAGGAGATCATTATACACAGCAACAACAATATTACATGATAATCAATTCTGATGGACATGGCTCTCTGCAACAAAGAATTGTCTCAAACCAGTTCCAATTGTTCAGTGAAGAAACCCATATACACCCAGAGAGAGGGATATGAAATATGGACCACAACATAACATTTTCATGCTCTCTATTGATGTTTGCTTGCATTGTGTTTCCTTTCTCTGATTTTCTTTTTTTAGGACTTTTCTTGCACACTTTGTCAAGTATTTCAACATTATTAACATGTAGTGGACTTCCTGCCTTTTTGGGGAGGGGTGGGGAGTAGGGGGTAAAATTTGTAATGGAAAGCTTTGTAAAGATCAATACTGAGGAACTACCCATACATATGTTATACAAATAAAAAGCTTTAATAAAATAAAAAAAAGAATCTTGTTTCTCAATTTAGAACTTGCTGAGAGGTCCATGACTTCGTGCTTGGAGCAATATGAGATTTTGGTAGGGAGTAGGATGCAGAGGGAGGAGATATAAGAAGAGTTGTCTGGACTTTTGGCTCCTCTTCCCAGAGAAATGAATTACATTTACATCATCAATTAAGAAAATTGCACTCACTAACTTGCCCAAGCTTGTATCAAAATTTGTTTGGAAGGGAATAGAAATCTTGGTTAACTAGTAATTATTAAATAGGATTTACTCTAACAGAGAACCAGCTCATGGAATCTAACATAAGGTCTCAGGGGTGAAAGGACTTCAGGAATCATCTAAAGCCACCCATACTTGAACAGGAATCTCCTCTGAAAGATCCTTCACTAGATGAACCAGCAGCTAACTCACTCCTGTTCCAAAGGCAACCCATTTTACTTTTGGACAGCTTTCATCTTTGGGAAGTTCTTTCTCACTCTCTCCTTCTTTGTAACTTCCAACCACTATTCTTAGTTTTGCCCTCAGGTGTCTCAGATATGTGGATACAGCAACCACAAGGCCCCTTAGCCTTTTCTTCTCCAGAATAAATAAGGACAATGTCTTCTGTTAATCCTTATATGACCTAATCTTCAGTCTTCTTTTAGCTTTTACTGGACAGGTTCCAACTTGTCACACAATCACAAAGTTAGAAAAGACCTTAAAATAATTAATTAATTAGGTGAAAAAAAAAGAAAAAGAAAAGACTTACCAGATAGTCTAGTTCATTCCATGTCCCCCAAAGGATCTCTAATGTAATATGCCCAATAAGTGATCATCTAACCTCTCCTTAAAGACTATTAAACCTAGCCAGGGCAGACCTAAAACTGTATTTTAAAGTGGCAGTCATCAAAACTATTTGTTAGTGGCTAATAGAGTGGTGGATCAGTGGAATAGATTAGGTACACAAGACACAATAGTCAATGCCTATAGTAATCTACTGTTTGATTAAACTCAATGCTTCAAACTTCTGGGATAAGAACTAACTATTTGACAAAAACTGTTGGGAAAACTGAAAAATAGTATGGCAGAAACTAGGCATAGACCAATACCTCACATTCTATACAGAGTTAATATGGAAATGAGTTCATGATTTAGACATAAAGGGTGATACTATAAGCAAATTAGGAAGGCAAGGGATAGTTTGCTTGTCAGATCTTTGGAGAAAGGAGGAATTTATGATCAAACACAAAATAGAGAACATTATGAAATACAAAATGGATCATTTTAATTACATTAAACTAAAAAGGTTTTATACAAACAAAAAAAGGCAGCCAAGATTAGAAGAGAAGCAGAAACCTGGGAAACAATTTTTATACGTAGTGTTTCTGAGAAACTGAGTCAAATTTATAACAATGTAAGTCATACCAGTTGACAAAAGATCAAAGGATATGAACCGACAGTTTTCAGATGAAGAAATTAAAGTTATCTATACTCATATGAAAAAATGCTCTAAATCACCATTGATTAGAGAAATGCAATTTAATTTGGGAATCTATCTGCCAAGAAAATGTCAGAAACTATACGAACAAAACTACAAAACACTTTCCACACAAATAAAATCAGACCTAGTCAACTGGAAAAACATTACGTGCTCATGGGTAGGCCGAGCGAATATAATAAAAATGACAATACTACCCAGACTAATTTACTTATATAGTGCCATATCAATCAAACTCCCAAGAAATTATTTTACAGATCTAGAAACAATAGTAGCAAAGTTCATTTGGAAGAACAAAAGGTCAAGAATTTCTTTTTTTTTTTAAATTTTAAGCTTTTTATTTGTATAACATATGTATGGGTAGTTCCCCAACCTTGATCTTTACAAAGCTTTCCAATACAAATTTTACCCCCAGTCCCCTCCCCTCCCCTAGATGGCAGGAAGTCCACTACATGTTAATAATGTTGAAATGCTTGAGAAGTTATGCAAGAAATATCCTATCTACAAGAAAAAAAAAGAATCAGAGAAAGGCAACCCAATGCAAGCAAATGTCAATAGAGATC
>JAJPUD010002636.1:133282-201403 GCA_023553655.1 Myrmecobius fasciatus
TTTTTTTTTTTTTTTTTGCTGAGGCAATTGGGGTTAAGTGACTTGCCTAGGGTCACACAGCTAGGAAGTGTTAAGTATCTGAAGCCAAATTTGAACTCAGGTTCTTCTGACTTCAGGGCTGGTGCTCTATCCACTGTGCCACATAACTAGCTCTTTTTAGTGATTCAAATTTATTTACTTTTCTTATGTTTCTTTTCTCCATTACATTTGGATTTCAAAGATCTGTCCAATTCTGGTTTTCTTAAAAGGAATGTTTAGACATTATCATTTCTGTCAAAAGTCTATTTATCTTTCCTGTAGGATTAACATAAAAGAATAAAACCATTTAGTACAAATCATTTTCCTTACCTTGTAGTATATCTTAAATTTTACTTTTCATTTCTCATTGATGGTAAATAATTCCAAGTAATACTGCTTATAATTTTTTGGTATACGATCTATCCCTTCTTGAATATTTTCTCTTTGTTTTAGGAGCTCTAGAATATGGCAACCACATTTCTGTGTGAATTAAATATGACGTTCATTTTAGGAGGCATTATGTGGAGGTGGTTGTTTTTTGTTCTCTGATTTCCAATACTTCTGGAAATTTTTCTTTTATGAATATTTTGAAATATGCTATTCAGAATTTTTGCTTCATCAGATTTTGTTAGAGGTCATTGATTGTCTGAGCCTTATCTTTCAAGTCAATTATTTTTCCATGATTGAGACCTCAATATTGTTCAGTTGGTTGCAGTCACATATGACTCTGCAAATCTCTTTGGGAATTTTCTTGTTATAGACACTAGTGTGGTTTGCCAGGTTTTTTTCAGCTCATTTTACAGATGAGGAACTGAGGAAAACAGGGTTAAGTAACTTGTCCAGATTCATACAGCCAGTAAGTATTTTGATTTGAACTCAGGAACTCAGAAACTCCTGACTTCAGGCTGGCTATTCTATACTACTATGCTACCTCATTGCCCTCAAGGGATCACATATTCTTCTGATTTTGTTTTCTTTTAACTCTTGTAATTCTTATTGTATTATTTTATTTTTTTAGTTTCATTACCTCCATTTTTCATGGGGAATTCAATACATTTTAAGTGTTTTCCAGATTCTTCTTCAAACTCATTTCCTTTCCCCATTTCCTTTTTCCTACTCAACTATCTTGTCAGAAGTCCACAAACTACTTTACCGAAGTCCTTCTTAAAATGTCACACAATATTCTAAATGTAGCCTGGCAAGGACTTCTCATTCCCCCTTATCTAGATAGGATAGTTACTTTTATTAGGACAGTACAAAATTAACGTAGCTACTTTAAGAACAATGTCATGTTGTATGCTCCCTTTAGGCTTTTAGATTACTAAAAATCCTAGCTCTTTTTCACATGAACTGCTTGATACCTGTGTTTCTAATCCCAGGATTGGGTTTTTTTTTTTAAGCTTCTTAACCCAAAATAAAATATCTTACTTTTATTTATTGTAAATTTTACCTTTTTAATTTTGATCCGGAATTCTAGTACACTAACATATCTTTGGATCACAAAAATATAACTAGAAAATTTGCTGTCTAATGTATTAACTATCTATTTCAGTTTTTATGTTATTTGAAAATTTTATTTTCTATTTCTTCAATTATAACATTAATTTGGCCAAATACAGAGCCTGTCAGTCCAGCATTAGAAATTTTTTTCCAGACTGTTATCATTCTATTAACTGACATTCTTTGGATAAGTTTTTTAGACCAATAACAACATGGTATCATGGAAAGAGAACTAACCATGGAGTCAAAAGTCCTGGGTTTCATTCTGGATTCTACTATTTACTAGCTGTATGAATTTAGGCATCTCTTTTAGTCTCGTTTCCTCATCTATAAAATGAAGATAAGAATATTTATATTACCTGCTTTACAGGGTTATGATAACTTACTTAATAGGGGTTTAATAAATACTTATTATTTGATTCATAAACCTTTTGTAAGTCACAATTTTCAAATGAATGTTATCGGTATTGTAACATTTGTTACACATTTCTTTACCTTATCTACAAAGCTATTGTAAAGGACTTTGCCAAATGCCTTGCTGAAATCCCAATGTATTATATCCATAGTGTTCACCTAATTGTTCATAATTTAATGGACTAATGGATTTATTCTTCTTCCTAGCTCTCACCAATTTCTTTTCTTTCTTTCTTTTTTTTTTTCTTTTTGCTGAGGCAGTTGAGGTTAAGTGACTTGCCCAGGGTCACACAGCTAGGGAATGTTAAGTGTCTCAGATCAAATTTGAACTCAGGTCCTCCTGACTTCAGGGCTGGTCCTCTATCCACTGTGCCACCTAGCTGCCCCTTCACCAATTTATTTTCTAAGGAAATATATTTGTAGCAAGCTATAGTAGTAAGACCCCTCCCCTGAAAAAATAAAATAAAATTATGAACTCGATCTAGCCTTAGGAAGATAGAATCTAAAATGTAATATTCTATAATTGATTTTGTCTTTTTGAAAATATTTATTTAACATCAACTCTAAAATTCCTTTATTTGATTAAAATCTTTTATCATTTCATATTTCTTTATATCTTAAAACACCTAATTTTCTCTGTGACTTCCATTCCCTTCACCCTTCAATTCTTTCCCAGGTCATCAGCACTGCAGTTTATACTCTTGCTTCCCATTCCTATTTTCATCCCTTGGTTAACCAACTCAACTTTATACTATTCTCTACTCTCATTTCTTTTTCACCCTTTTCTTGTTGTTCATCATACCTTTCTAATCTCCAACCCTAGATTTCTCTTACCATCCACCTCTGTAATTCCTACTCACATACTGTTGGAAGGAGGAGGAGAAAATCATGAAACCCTACTTATTGAACCCACTATAAATTTGTTATCTAATCTCAACTGGAGCTTCATTTCAGCTACATAAACATTCTCTTTCACCCTAATTGATTCATTATCCCACTCTCTATAATAGCTATTCCAAACCTTCTAATCTCTCTTCCCAGAACCCTTCAAAATATTCCTCTCCCCAATCCTCTCAGATGATGATCTGTCTCACATTTCAGAGAAAAAAATGAGACTGTTTGCTGAGTTCCCCCTTTCTCTTTTCATCACACACCATTTCCATCTTTCCCTTATTATAGTCTCAGATGAAAAGTAGAGAATTGAATCTTCCTTGTGAAGACAAACCCCTTATGCGTGTGTTTTTGGTCTTTTTTTCTCCATCTTCTCTAGCAGATTACTACCACTGTCATATTCACTGTCTTCTATCTTCAATATCCCCCTATACCAAGACTCATTCCCTACTGCAAACAAACATACCTATGTTCCCCCCATTCTTAAAAAAAATTTCACTTGATTTAATCAACCCTAATAGTTATCATACTATATCTCTCCTCCTTTTAATGGTTAAATATCTTGGAAAGGCCATCTACCTTCAGTGTTTCCATTTCTGTCTTTCTTCTAGTCTTTGATTCTGATTTCAACATTTAATTTAAACTACCCTCTCCAAAGTTAACAATGGTCTGTTAAGTGCAATGTCTAATGGCTTTTTCTCCATACTGATTCTCTTTGATTTCTCTGCTGCATGTCACCCTGTAGATTATCTTCTCCTTCTGGATATTCTCTCCTTTATAGGTTTTAATGAAACTGATGTATATCTTTATAAGTTTTCATGAAACTGATATATCTCAGGATTCTCTTTCCATATGACAGGGCAGATAGGTAGTACAGTGCATAGAGCACTGGCTCTGTAGTCAGAAGGACCTGAATTTAAATCAGTTTAAACCTGAGTTGAAAGGGCCTCAGATACTTTCTAGCTATGTGACCCTGGTCAAGTCATTTAGCTCTGACTGGCTCCTTTAAAAAAATATAGTGCTCTTCCTGTATATCTGTCCTTTCTTTTACTGGTTTCTACTCATGTCATATTCCTTAACTATGAAAGAACTCCAAGGCTCTGTCCTGAACCCCCTTCTCTTTTTCATCTACATTACCTCACTTGGTGATTTCATTAGGTCTTACTAATTAAATTATCACCTTTAAACAGATGATTCCCAGATCTCTATATCCACCTGTAGTTTCTCTGCTGAGTCACAGGTGCACATCCCCAACCAACTCTTGGAAATTTTGAACACAATGACTTCTCAAAAATATGTCCAAAACTAATTCATTATCTTTTCCTCCAAAACCTTGTTTTCTTACAAACTTCCCTGTTACTATTGAGGGCACCATCATCTTGTACCCATGATAATGATTTCAATGTTATTTTCATATCCTCACTCACACTCATCCCACATGTCCAGTCCACTGTCAAATTTTGTAGTTTCTACCCTCACAATATTTTTCATGTATGTCCCATTCTCTCTCACAACTAGTCACAACACTAGTTTGGGACTTCATCATCTCTTGTGTAGTATACCAAAGAGGAAATGAAAGAAAAGCCAAGTAGGAAACCTAAACTTTAATCATGTTGGTAGTTCTAGAAGGGATTCTTAGGAGTTATTTGTAGGTCACTTAGCCCCTGCATGCCCTATTTTGCTTCTTAACCCCATAAATTCAGCTAATGATATGAACCTACTTCACAGAGGTGTTGTGAAGATTAATTATGGTTTGCAAAGTGCTTTGAAGGTGAAAAGTACTTATTATGGTGAGACAAAGCTTTCTTCATGTCTTCTCTTCCTTAGTATTTCTCATTCTCTTTTTCTTTCCTTCAAGTGGCCCCAACTTGGGAGGTATACTTTAACATGAATAATTAGGACTTCCTGTTGAAAAGTTAAGAATGAGGAAGACTCATGCCTTTAATACAAAGAATGAAGCCCTCCCTGAAAAATTTTATTACCTAAGCTACTTCTTCGATTCAAAATTAATCAAACTACTTCAGAAACAATTTGAAAGAGATTCCACAAGCTGTATTGGAAAAATAATGAATTTCACTTCTGAGCCTCAGTTTTCTTTGTAAAACGGGATTATGCTACTTCTTACTACATTGTTGTGAGAATTTAGTAAATTGTAAGCTACCATTATATAGATTCAGCTCTTACATTTCCCCCCAATTAAACCAATTTTACAAATTTGATTATTCACATAGGTAGAAATTTGATCTACCATCCTATTCTTAGATTATAAACATATAGAATGGTGGGTGATTTGATTAATTTTTTTTCATCTTGCAAAAGACATTTTACCAAAAAAAATTTTCAATCATACTGGAATGTGTTGAGAATAAATTCACATGCAAGTGTTCCAAACCATTAAATTTTGGAATTTTGAAACCAGAAGAGAACTTAAAACATGGATACCCCCTTCACTTTCTGTTCTATGATACAGCAAAAAAGTATTGCTATACATATCTTTTTACACATGACTTGTTGCCTTCTCTTTTGGGGATATATACATAGTTGTGGAAGACAAAATATATGTACAGATTTCAATTCCTAGTTGCTCTGTAAAATGTTTGGGTCAATTGATGGTTCTACCAGTGGTGCCTGGCCTCTGACAACCTCTTCTACAATTGTTATTTTCTTTCTTTCTTTTCTTTTCTTTTCTTTGTTTTTTTTTTTGGTCATTGTTGCCAATTTGATGGAATGTGGAGTCTCAGAGTTGTTTTAACCTGCATTTCTTTTATTACAGATTATTTGTAGTTTATTTCAAATGGTTATTAGTAACTTGTCTTTCTTCTTTTTAAAACTTTTTGTTTGTACAATTTCACCATTTAACAATTGGGAGAATAACTCTTATCCATATATCTTTCTATCAATTCTTTATTTGGTATCTTGTATATCAGACCTTTATTATAAATTTCCTGTAAAGATTTTTTCCCAATTAACTGAATTTTTCAATTTTACATAATTAAAATTATTTCTCTTTTATGATCATTTCTATATCCTTCTTTAGTCAAGAACTCTCTGCCTAGCAATAGTTATGAAAAGTATTTCTTTTCTTTCTTCTCTTATTTGTTTACAATAAACCTTATGTATTTAGGTCATATATTCAGAGAGTGTCTCAAAGGCTCAAATGAGATAATGGACATAAAATACTTTTCAAACCTTAAGATATTTTATAAATTCTGATTATTTTAATTATTAATTTCATCATTAATCTACAGTCACCCAGTTTCCAGATCCATGATGGCTTTACTCCCTAAGTCTTCTATTGCACTACTGCTGAGCTGACACAATATTTATAAAACAATACAGGGGTATGCTTATACATGTTTAAGAACTGAACTCTTCAGAAGAATAAAATGTATGCATATATATTTTCCATTTTAATTTGCTTTATCAACACTTTATTAAGTTTAGATAATTAACAAAACAATTAATCAAGCTCAGATTTTACCATTTAGTAATTTCTGAGGTATAATATACTAAAATTTTTAATATTAGATTTTATAAGTCAATTAGAGTTATCTCTGGCATACCTCTACATGTATCCACTTGGATTTTATTGCTATATATGGTGTGAAATGCTGGTCTAAATCTAATTTTTGCTAAACTATTTTCCCACTTTTCCAGAGGGTTTTGTTGTTGTTGTTGTTGTTTTTAATTGACTAGTGAGTCCTTACCTTAGTGCCTGGTGTCCTTGGATTTATCATATACTATCCAACTATGTTTGATTGATTCTGGGTCTTGTGCACTTAGATAAATTCAAATTAACTTAAATTCAATTTTCAGATGAAGAAATTGAAACCATTTCTAGTCATATGAAAAGGTGCTTTAAATCACTATTAATCAGAAAAATGAAAATTAAGACAACTCTAAGATACCACTATACACCTCTCAGATTGGCTAAGATGACAGGAAAAGATAATGATGATGGATGATGTGCGAAAATTGGGACAATAATACATTGTTGGTGGAATTGTGAAAGGATCCAATCATTCTGGAGAGCAATATGGAACTATATCCAAAGAGTTATCAAACTGTTCATATCCTTTGACCCAGCAGTGTTTCTACTGGGCTTATATTCCAAAGAGATCTTAAAGGAGGGAAAGGGACCCACATGTGCAAAAATATTTGTGGCAGCCCTTTTTTGTAATGGCAAGAAACTGGAAACTGAATGGATACCTATAGTTGGAGAATGGCTGAATAAGTTATGGTATATGAATGTTATGGAATATTATTGTTCTGTAAGAAACAATCAGCAGGATGATTTCAGAGAGACCTGGAGAGGGTTACATGAACTGATGCTAAGTGAAATGAGAAGAACCAGGAGATCACTGTACACTGCAACAGCAAGATTATACAATGATCAATTCTGATGGAAGTGGCTCTCTTAAGCAACAGTGAGATGATTCAGACTAGTTCCAATGATCTTGTGATGATGAGAACCATCTACACCCAGAGAGAGGAGTGTAGGAACTGAGTGTGGTTCACAACATAGCATTTTCACTCTTTTTGTTGTTGCTTGCTTGCATTTTATTTTCTTTCTCATTTTTTCCTGTTTGATTTGATTTTTCTTGTGCAGCAAGATAATTGTATAAATATGTATGCATATATTGGATTTAACATATATTTCTACCATGTTTAACATGTGTTGAATTACTTGCCATCCAGGGGAGGGGTTGAGGGCAGAAGTGGGGAAATTGGAACACAAGGGTTAATGTTGAAAAAATTATCCATGCATATGTTTTGAAAATAAAAAGCTTTAATAAAAATTTAATTGATCACTTTCCTATTTTTAATAGTAATAGATAATAATAGTAATAGGGCACCAGTTCTCAGGAAGAGCTGAGTTAAAATTCAGTCTCAGAGACTTATTAGTTGTGTGATCTTGGGCAAATCTATTTGCTTCAGTTTCTTCATCTATAAAATGAATTGGAGAATGAAATTGCTTCAGTAACTTTGCCAAGAAAACCTCAAATGGAGTCACAAAGTGTCAGGCATGACTGAAAAAATGACTGAACAACAACAATAACAGTAATATGTAGATATTTGCTATGTAGAATCTGGCCTCATCCTTCTTTTTGTTCCTCCAAATGAAATTTGTTAATATTTTGTCTACTTTTAAAAGGAGCCTTTTAGCGATTTGTTTTATAGAGCACTGACTCTATAAATTAGTTTAGGTAACATTATAATTTTTATTACATTGACTAATAGCTCAATTCTGAGTATTTAACACTTCTCCAATTTTTTGTATTTTTTCACAGTGTTTTGTAGTTGTATTCATATAATCCCTGTATATGTCTTGGTAAGTAGAATGCTAAATGATGTCACTTAGTCTCCATTTAAGCTTGAATTTTTTTTCAAATATCTTTTGTTTGTTATAATTTTTATTGTTCTGTGATAATAATGTTTAATATTTCTGCCTTTTCCCATATGTTTATTAGTTTTTATGCCTTAGTAATGGTTAATTTTTATAAAGATGCTATGGACATCAGCCCTAAAGTCAGGAGGATCTGAGTTCAAATCTGGTATCAGACACTTAACACTTCCTAGTTGTGCGACTCTGGGCTAGTCACTTAACCCCAATTGCTTCAGGAAAAAAAATGCTATGCAAATCTGAGAAATTCACATACACTCCTTTCAATTCCCAATCATTATCACCAGAGATCTATCTTCTCTGATTTTGGTAAAATTCTATTCAGGATCTTAACTTCTTTCTAGTTTAACTTTTGGTTAGGTTTATTTAGATCTAAAAGAGATATGTCAAGTATCAACTTAGAGTTTTGCTGTATATTTTTTCTTGTAATCTACTTAGTTTTCCATTTAAGTACTTAGATGCATGTCATTTTGGCACATATGTTACAAAGTGATGTTTCATTATATATGGTGCCTTTAAGCAACATGTAGTTTCCTAACTTATCTCTTTTATCCAAGTCTATTTTTATTGTTGCCTATCTGAGATCATGACTGCCACACCTTTAAAAAAACTTCCTGAGGCATAATAAATTCTGATCCAACCTCATTTTAATTCTGTGTGAATCTTTACGTTTCAAGTGTGTTTCATGTTAACATACTGCAGAAATGTTGTATTCTAATCCAATTTGCTAACTTCATCCATTTTGTGGGTGAGTTCATCCTATTCACACTCATGGCTATGGTTATTAGTTTTGAACATATTCTCATAACTTTTCTTCTCATTGCCCCTCTTTCACCCATTTGCAAAAAGAAGGTAGGGAGGGGCAGCTAGGTGGTGTAGTGGATTAGAGCACCAGCCCTGAACTCAAGAGGACCTGAGTTCAAATCTGAATTCAGACACTAAATACTTCCTAGCTGTGTGACCCTGGGCAAGCCACTTAACCCCAATTGCCTCAGCTTAAAAAAAAAAAAAAAAGAAGAAGGAGAAAGAAAAATGATGTGGTCAGTGATTGCAATCTAGAAATTAAATGTTTTGATCTGACTCATTTGCCCCCTTTCCTTCAACTAGCCTAGATTGAAATCACTAGTACTAATATATTTTTTCTCTCCTTTTAATCCCCCTTTTATGATCTAATTTCCATAGTTGAAATTTACTTAGCTTGTGAATATTTTTTTCCAATTATCTCTCTTGAACCCTCTTTTTGTCTCTCCCTGTTCCTCACTATTTTCCTCTGAAATCTGAAACATTTCTGGTTCAACCTTTCTTTTCTCAGTTCAAAGAAAAGTTCAAAGCTTCCTATTCTCCCCTGATTCTGATTCTCCTGATTCCTAATTCTCCATGTTTATATATTCTTCTTCTATATAACCTCAATAATTGTGAGAAATAAGTCCCCTTCTTCTGCATTTCTTTGTTAATATATTGCATTTTACATTTTTGCAGGCCTTTTTCTTAATTATATATAAACAATAATTATTAACATTTGTTAGGGTTTTTTTTTCAAATTTTGAATTCCACATTTTCTTCCTCCTTTTCTCCTTTCCCTCTTCCCTCCTTGAGAAGGCAAGCAATTTGTTATAGATTACACATGTGAAGTTTTCAAAACATTTCCATATTAGCCATATTGCAAAAAAAAATGTAGAGTTAAAAAAAAACAAAGAGAATTTTAAAAATATGCTTCAGTCTACTTCTAGATTCCATCAGATCATTCTCTGGAGATAAATAACATTTTTCATCATAAATCCTTTGGAATTATCTTAGATCACTGTATTGCTGAGATATTGCTGTTACTGTGTAAAATGTTCTTCTGATTCTGCTCATTTTATTTTATTTCATTTTATTTTATTTTATTTTATTTTATTTTCCTGTAAGTCTTTTCAAGTTTTTCTGCAAGTATCCTGCTCATTTCTTATAACCCGGTGATATTCAATTATTCCTCAATTGATAGGTATTGCCTTAGTTTCCAATTCTTTGCTACCACAAAAAAGAACTAATAAATATTTTTTAATACATAGGTCCTTTTCCTTTTTCTTTGGTCTCTTTGAGGTACAGACCTAATAGTAGTATTGCTGGATTAAAGGGTATGGATAATTTAATAGTCCTTTGAGTATGGTTCCAAATTGCTCTCTAGAATTGTTGAATCAATTTACAACTTCAACAACAGTAAATTAATATTTTTTCTTTTCTATGTTCCGTCCAACATTTGTCATTTTACTTTCCTGTCATATTAACCAATCTGATAAGTGTGGAGTGACACCTCAGAGTTGTTTTAATTTGTCTTTATTAATTTAGAACATTTTTTGTGTGTGACTATAGACAGCTTTGATTTCTTCTGAAACTACCTTCATATGCTTTGACTATCAACTGGGAAATGATTCAGTTTCTTATAAATATGACTCAGCTCTTTATGTATTTGAGAAATGAGGTTTTTATTAGAGAAATTTGCTTTAAGATTCCTTTCCCCTCCAATTTCCTCATTTCCTTCTAATCTTATTTCATTGGTTTTGTTTGTATAAAATCTTTTTAATTTGATATAATCAAAATTATCCATTTTATTTCCCATGATTCTTTTTATCTCTTGTTTGGTCATAAATTCTTCATTTATTCTTATATCTTACAGGTAAATATTTCATGCTTTCCTAAGTTGCTTATGGTATCACTCTTTATGACTAAATTATGCACTCATTCTGACCTTATACTAGTATGTAGTGTGAGATGTTGGCATACCTGGTTTCTGCCAAACCATTTGCCAGTTTTCCTTGTAATTTTTGTCATATAATGAGTTCTTGTCCCAAAGTCTTGGGTTTTTAGATTTGTCAAACACTAGATTACTATGGTCATTTATTACTATGTATTGTGCACCTAATCTATTTCGCTAACTTACCACTCTATTTTTTAACCAGTATCAGATTGTTTTGATGATTACCACTTTACAATATAGTTTGAGATTTTGTTTTGCTTAAGCCAGCTTCCTTCAATTTTTTTCTTTGATTTCCTTCATACTCTTGATCTTTTGTTCTTCCAGATAAATTTTGTAAATTTTTTATCTCTATAAGATTTTTTTTTAAAAAAGTTTGATTGGTATTGTAATGAAGAAGTAAATTCATTTAGGTAGAATTGTTATCTGTATTATTTTGCCTTGATCTACCCATGAGCAACTAATATTTCTCCAATTATTTAGATCTGACTATGTTGAAACGTGTTTCGTAATTTTGTCTATATAGTTCTTCAATTTATCTTGGCAAATAGACCCCAAAGTATTTTATATTGTCTACTATTATTTTAAATAGAATTTCTCTTTTTATTTCTTTCTATTGGACTTTGCTGGTAATACATAAAAATGCAAATGATTTATCTGGGATTACTTTATATCCTGCATCTCTGCTGAAGTTGTTAATTATTTCAACTAGTTTTTTAATTTATTTGTTGAAATATATTTTTATGGTATTTTATTTTTCCAAATACATGTAAAAATAGTTTTCAACATTCATCTTTGCAAAACCTTATGTTCCAAATTTTTATCCCCCTCCCTTTCCCCAAGACAACAAACAATTTGATATAGGAGGTTAAATATTTGCAATTCCTCTAAACATTTCCATATTCATCATGCTAAACAAAAAAAAATCAGATCAAAGGGGAAAAAACATGAGAAAGGAAAAAAAACAAGCAAACAACAACAACAATAAAAAGGTGAAAATATTATGCTTTGAATCATATTCAGTCTTTGTAGTTCTCTCTCTGGATGCAGATGGCACTTTTCATCACAAGTCTATTGGAGTCTCCTTGAATCACCTCATTGTTGAAAAGAGCCAAATCCATCAGTTGATCATCATATAATCTTGTTGTTACAATTTACAATGTTCTCTCTCTCTTTTTTCCCCCTCATTTCACTTAGCATCATGTAAATCTTTCCAGGCTTTCCTAAAATCATCCTGCTGGTCATTTCTTATATAACAATAATATTTCATTACATTTATATACTATAACTTTTTCAGTTATTTTCCAACTGATGGGCAACTACTCAATTTCCAATTCCTTGCCACTACAATAAGAGCTCCTACAAACATTTTTGCATATGTAGGGTTTTTTCCCTCATTTATGATCTCTTTGTTATACAGACTTACTAGTAGTGGCATTACTGGATCAAAGGATATGCACATCCAAATCACTACTGATCAGAGAAATGCAAATTAAGGCGGTTCTGAGATACCCCTATACACCTGTCAGATTGGCTAAGATGACAGGAAAAGATAAGGATGAATGTTGGAGGGGATTGGGAAAACCGGGACACTGATACATCATTGGTGGAACTGTGAATGGATGCAACCGTTCTGGAGAGCAATTTGGAACTATGCTCAAAAGGTTATCAAACTGTGCATACCCTTTGACCCAGCAGTGTTTCTACTGGACTCATATCCCAAAGAGATCTTAAAGGAAGGAAAGGGACCCACATGTGCAAAAATGTTTGTGGCAGCCCTTTTTGTAGTGGCAAGAAACTGGAAACTGAATGGATACCCATCAATTGGAGAATGGCTGAATAAACTATGGTATATGAAGGTCATGGAATATTATTGTTCTGTAAGAAACGACCAGCAGGATGATTTCAGAGAAGGCTGGAGAGACTTGCTTGAACTGATGCTAAGTGGAATGAGCAGAACCAGGAGATCATTATACGTGGCAATAACAAGACTATATGATGATCAATTCTGATGGACATGGTTCTCTTCAACAATGAGAGGTTTCAAACTAGTTTCAGTTGTTCAGTGATAAAGAAAGCCATATACACCCAGGGAGAGGCCTGTGGGATCTGAGTGTGGACCACAACGTAGCATTTTCATGCACTCTATTGATGTTTGCTTGTATTTTGTTTTCTCAGGTTTTTTTTTCTTGTAGATCTGATTTTTCTTTTACAGCAAGATAACTGTATAAATATGTACATATATATATTCGATTTGTCATGAATTTAACATAATTAATATGTATTAGACTTCCTGCCATCCAGGGGAAAAGGTGGAGGAAAGGACGGAAAAATTTGTAACAGAAAGCTTTGCAAGGGTCAGTGTTGAAAAATTACCCATGTATATGTTTTGCAAATAAAAAGCTTTAATAGAAAAAAAATTATGCACAATTTGGTTGCCCTTTGGTCATAGTTCCAAACTTCTCTCTACCATTTACAACTCCACCAACAATGCATTAGTATCTCAATTTTTCCAGATCCCCTTCAATATTCATTATTATCTTTTCCTGTCATTTTAGCCAATCTGAGAAATGTGAAGTAGTATAAGGTATGTCTTAACAAATGAAAAATAAATAAATAATAAACAGAATAAAACAGAATAACCATCCCAAGTCCTCTCTTTATCTTTCTTTACTCCTTCTGTGATCCTTGAAAACAGACACTCTGAAGGAAACCTTACTTCTTCTTTCCCTACCAGATTATTGTACTTCATCATCACTGAACTCCTTTCAATTGCTCAACTGTATTTGCTTGTCTAAATTTATCTTGCCTCTTGTATTTCTGCTTCAGGAATTCCAACCTCCCCCTCACCCCCGGCCCAGTTCTGGTCTTTTCTTCACTAATTTTGAAAGGTACTCTATTATTCTGTAGCAAAAGTCCTCTTTCCCCTTCAGTTTTCCAGGATAAATTATTTTTGTTTTGAGCTTTTCCTCTTTTATGTTTTAGAATATTGTATTCTAAGATTCCCTTGCCTTATATTAGTTGTGGCAAAGTTTTGTGTGACTTTGAGTGTGGTTGTTTGGTACTTGAACACTTTTCCTGTCTATTTTGGGTATTTTTCTCTTTAAATTAGAAATTCTAGTGGATAGAGTACCAGCCCTGAACTCAGGAGGACCTGAGTTCAAATCTGATCTCAGACACTTAACACTTCCTAGCTGTGTGACCCTGGGCAAGTCACAACCCCAACTGCCTCAGCAAAATAAATAAATAAATTAGAAATTAATTATAAATTCTGTATTTTGGCTACAATATTCTTGGATATTTTTACCTTAAATTTCTTTTAGGAGGTAATTTATGTCTTTTTTCCTACTTTCCCTTTTCCATCGTGTACTAGTAAAGCTCAAGAGTTCTCTTTCACAATTTCTTGAAATATGGTACCTATGTTTTTTGTATGGTCATGCTTTTTAGGGAGTTCAATAATTTTAAAATTATTTATACCTGAGCCACTCTTCAGGAAAATGGTTTTTGTTAGTAGAGATTTTATGTGTTCTCATTTTTGCTCCTTTGTCCTTGATCTAATATTTCTTGGTTCATTCTATATTTCAGGAAGTCTAATATTTAGGCAATGTTTTCCAGTTTCTGTTCTGCTGTTTATTCTTCTTGTTTAAGAACTCTAATTGCATTTTAGAAATTCTTGCTTCATTTCTTTCAGCCATTCTTGAAGTTGTGGCTAACACAGATTTTTCAGAGTCTCTATTAGCACTCATTCTGGAATCATTCTCCTCTGGATTAATGTCTTGTGCTTCTCTTAACTCAACATATTTCTTCATTATATTGGGAATTCTTTATGTTTATTCATATATTAAGCCTCAGTACCTGGATTGGGAATTTGTGAAAAGGTCAGGTTCTATTCCTTTCCACACTCAGGAATTTGGTGGGTAAGCTTGGTCTTGTTCCCTTTATGATGTTACTTCTGCAGTTCTGAATGTAGCTATTTCATTCAGTCCTTCCAATCTCTTGGTCCCTAATAAAGATGCTCGTACTGATCCCATCTCCTTCTCTTTATACAATCACCAACTAGAGCTTTGCTTTGTTTCTACCTACTTCCTTTATAGGTCCCATATAAATATTAGAGAGCCAATTGGCATCAAGCCTTAGGCATAGCACTGGTCATACCTCCTATTGTGATTTCAACAGGAGCTGCAATTACAGATTTCCTGAAGGGTTTGTCCACCTGGCCCTCTCTCCTTGCCCAATGACCAATGAGGGATTGTCTCTGTTGCAGCCAAAGTTGGGATTCTTCTGGTTTTAGGTCCCCTTTACCAGAGTTTACACTGGCTTCTGCCCCTCTAAGGGGATCCTTTCTCTGATAACATCAAGATTCTAGCTGTCTTCTTGTACAGTCCTGAAGTGGTTGTAGAAGCTTATTGAAATTTGGTCTTCTTGTATATTTTTCATCTGGCGCCCCTTTCGGATCTTTATTAGACTATTTGTCTGGAAAACTGGACTGTTCTAAGGCATATTACATCACCATCTTAACCATAAGTCTTCTGTTACATTGTTATATTTTATATTTTAAAGCCCTTCTAGCTTTGACAATCTATGTTATGTGCTACTGAACAGGTCATTATAAAAAGATCCCATGTGAACATATCCTTTATTTCTTTTAATATTTCACAAATAAAATTCATTTTGGAGATTATATTTTACATAAGTGTTTATTTGATTATTGGAAATATATGTCCAAATGTGGAAGCAATTTTTTTAATTTTTAAAAAAGGCTTTTTATTAGGAACAAACACACCATGATTGGTTTAAGTGGTTGCTCTTGGAAATCTTAAGAACCTTTTCTTAAACTTTGTACTCTAATATCCAATAGAAAAAAAACTCAGAAATATAGCATCCCACTAACCATAGCCAAGGCAAACTATTGGTTATAGAAGGCACTTAGAACATGTTAAAATTATAGATTATTAAAGCTGAAAGGGGCCTGCGACCCATATCTAGCCATACCACTCCTACAAAAATCTAGGTATTGTGACTTGAACTAGGTATATGGGACTTGAACTCAGAGCTCCTAATTCCTGGTACAGTGTTGAGGTTGAAAAAAAAATCAGTGCAACAGATGAATCAAGATGGAACAGAAATCATATGCTTAGCATATGTTTTCTGAAAACATTTGTTATAATTGCATAATGATGGTGTAAGGTTTCAGATATTAAAATAGTTAAAGAGGAAAACAATATGTGAGAGTGAAAGATGGAATAAGAACAAAGTAAGCTTCAATCCTGTCATCACCTGACTATACCACAATTCCTTTCTCTTCACTTTCCCAAATTTTATACCAATTTTCCAAACCTGAGTTTATCTAAAATGGAGCAGATCCTTTACTTACACCTGGAAGCATGGCACATCTTCCCCTTTGTAATGTTAGGGAACATGATGGTAAAATTTTCCTTTTAGTTGGGGAGGGAGGGAAAGAAATAAGAGCAGGAGGAGGAAGGGTGGAGGCACAATTTTTGAAAGGAATCACATGTTCTAGATATTTAATTTTAATCTTTTGTGCACAGGGAGTTCAGAGACAGATTCTAGTCTTGGATGTGCCATTGAGTAGTCATGCAACTTCAGGAAAATCTCTCCAACATTTTATTAGGGTACTTGGTGATATATTCCTTTCCAGCTCAAAAATTCTATGTTCTGAGATCTCTTCCAACTCTAACATTCTACTTTCTATGTTTTAGCATTCTATGTTGTAAGATCTCTTCTACCTCTAATACCCTATGATTCTGAGAAAGAAGTAAAAGAGAAAAAGACAACCTGCTTTACAGATTTATGGTACAAATTTAAAATAATCTACTTGAATGATAGCAGAAGTGGCAATCTGTTATAGAGAGAAAGAAATAGAGACTTGAGATTATATTTCTCTTGGGAGTAATACAAGTCAGCCTCAATTGAGTTGATGTTTAGGTAAAAGAAAGCTTGGTTAACCTATTGTAGTCTTTCCAAGAAATCTTGAAGAAAACTGCCTCTGTTAAGAAGATTCCAACAGAGGCAACTGTGCATAGTAAATTTAAATGGCGATTGAAAAATTGATTAAATTGAATGGTAGCAATAACTCTTTCCTAATAAATAAAGACCATATGATAACTCATTCAACACAATTGAACTATGTGAATATCCTCTTTTAAAAAATTGTTGGCTTTTAGAGTTTCCTATGTAAAAGATGGAAGACTGAAATTAAAAGAAAGTTAGCTAGAGAGGTAGTATAGTCAAAAGACGTAGTTTGGAGTCTTGGGGCTTGGTCCATTATTATCAAAGATATTTCCTCTATGGAGTCTCAATTTCTTTATCTGAAAAATGGAGATAATAATATTTGTTCTATAAGCTTGGTGACAAAGAAGAGATAGGAGATTATTCCTTTTTTTGTAGATTTAAGGGAGATAGGGATTCACAAGTGTAGAACATCACATATATTGTCAGATTTTTGCATTGATAAGTTTTATTGATTTTCTCATCTTCCTCTTTTCTTTAAAAAACAAAAAATCTTTGTTACAAGGAATAAATAGCTTTCTGGGAGAGAAAAGAAGAACAATACAAGGGGAAAAAGGCAATGTAAAACCCAAATAAAACATTTTAAAAGGAATATTTTTCTACCTACTCTACAGAATTATTGCTAGTATCCAATGTGATAAAGTATCAAAAGATCTCTAAGCATTTATGTACACATGTCAACTCTTAATTAAGTCAGGATTGAATTCTTACTCATCTTTGTATTCTGTACCCTTCAGCCCACTATCTAATACCCTGCATGTAAGTAGACCAATAATGAAAATTTAATATTGGAATGGATGAGTTTTATACTTTGAAAGATCTTAAGAGCAGCTATATGGTACAATGGTTAGAGCACCTGAAGTCAGGAGAACCTGAGTTCAAATCTGATCTCAGATACTTAACTCTTACTCCTAGCTGTGTGACCCTGGGCACTTAACCCCAATTGCCTCTCTCTTTCTCTCAAAAAAAAAAAGAGAAAGATTTTAGATCTCATCAAAATGAGCATTCCATCCAAAGGTTCAGATTGTTCTTCAACCAAACCTTCTCATTTTTTTGAGTCTTGTCCATGCATTTCTGTATATCTTCTAAGAAGAACAACCTGATGCACTGGAGGTACACTTCTTTTCATGTATTGTGACATTAGTATGGCTCTTGAGCTGTCATTACTTTCTCACTCATGATAGGATGGTGCAAGGAGAATGGTCTACTAAGTCTATCAATTCAACCCATATAGAATAAATATCAAGATTACTGTCAGAGAGTTGGAGTGATACTGCATGCAAGTGTGTTTATATATGTCCTGCAGATTTTGTATAAAATAGAAAACTAGTTTAGAACTCACAGATTTGAATGTCTGGCATCTTAGGGTAGAATACTTTCAGCTGAACTCCTGAGGGAAAAAAATTGCTTGGGTAGAAAAGAGAAAAAAAAGCAGCTTCTGTCTCCATACCCCATCTTGGGTGGAAAAGTTCTTAGTAAACTTCTGAAGGTTGAAGATTTAAACATTTTATCTGAATTCTAGAAGCATTTTTCAAGTAGCTTAAAGCAATATCTGAATCAGGAGCTGAAGACAGATTAAACACAAGGAAAGGCACAAGGCACCTCTAGATACATGTTTGTAGACATCATTATGCTGATTGTGTCAAATCCTAGGACACAATAGGATCTCAAATAAAATCCTGGACTTTTCAAAAATGATCGGCCTAATATTTCATATAGGAACAATGATGAAAAACTGACTCAAATATGATATTCAGCTCAATGATCAGTTTATGAAATTAGCCCATAAAGCTATCCATAGGC
The DNA here is from genome assembly GCA_023553655.1 of Myrmecobius fasciatus. Taxonomy (NCBI): domain Eukaryota; kingdom Metazoa; phylum Chordata; class Mammalia; order Dasyuromorphia; family Myrmecobiidae; genus Myrmecobius; species Myrmecobius fasciatus. Next base: position 152,077 of record JAJPUD010002636.1, read on the forward strand.
ATATGAAGAAGTGCTCTAAATCACTTTTGATTAGAGAAATGCAAATTAAAACAACTCTGAGAAACCACCTCACACCTATCAGATTGACCAATATGACAAAAAAGGAAAGTGATAAGTGTTGGAGAGGATGTGGTTAATTCAGGACACTAATGCTGGTGGAATTGCAAACTGATCCAACCATTCTGCAGAGCAATTTGAAATTATGCCCAAAGGACAACCAAACTGTGCATACCTTATGACTCTGCAATACCACCACTGAGTCTGTATCCCAAAGTGATCATTAAAAAAAAAAGGATAAGGACCTACATGTATAAACAATTTTATAGTAGCTCATTTTGTGGTGGTAAAGAATTAGAAATTGAGACAATGCCCATCAACTGGGGAATGGCTGACCAAGCTGTGGTATATGAATGTAATGGCATACTATTGTGCAACAAGGAATGGTGAACAGGAATATTTCAACAAAGCCTGGAAAGACCTGGAAAGAATACAAATGACTAGAAGCAGGAAAACATTCCATATAGCATCAGCAACATTGTGTGATGGCCAATTATGAACTGACTCAGCTCTTTTCAGCAATGCAATGATCTAAGACAAATACAAAGGACTCAGAAAAGAAAATACTATTCATAACCAGATAAAGAACTGATGAACTCGGAACACAGATAGAAGTATATATTTTTTTCCATTTACTTATTCTATTGCGATTTTTTTCTTTTTGATCTGTTTCTTCTTTCACAATAGTGACTAATATGGAAATATGTTTTACATGATAGTACAAGCATAAACTACATCAAACAGCCTACCATCTTTGGAACAGGGGAGAGGAGAGAAGAAGAAAGAAAATTTGGAACTCAAAATCTTGTAAAAATGAATGCTAAAAATTCTCTTGAAATATAACTGAGGGGAAAAATACTATTTAAAAATAAAAAAGAATCAGATTACAAGTACATATTTGGACAAGTATTGTGAATAGGAAATAAGCTACATAAATTATATCAATGTGAAAACTTAATCACTCTGATAATCTATGATGAACTTGGCCATTTTCAACAATGAGGTGATTCAGGTCAATTCTAATAGACTAGTGATGAAGAGAGCCATCTACATCCAGACAGAAGACTATGGGGACTGAATGTGGATCATAACATACTATTTTTACATGTTTGCTGTTGTTGTTGTTGCTTGCTTGCTTGCTTATTTGCTTGCTTGTTTTTTTTCTCTCATTTTCTTTTCTTTTTGATCTGATTTTTCTTGTGCAGCATGATAAATGGGGAAGTATATTTAGAAGAATTGCACTTGTTTAACTATATTGGATTATTTGCTGTCTAGGGGAGGAGAAAGGTGAGAAGGGAGGAAGAAAAATTTGGAACACAAGTTTTGCAATGGTGAATGCTGAAAACTATCTCTGCATGTATTTTGAAAAATAAAAAGCTGTTATAAAAAAAAGAAAACTTAATGTCAATTGTTTTATTAATTAACTAATGTTGAACAATCCATTTTTCAATGTACCTAGAACCCTCAAGGAAGGGAGAGATTAATTTGTCAAGAAGCATATGAATATCAAAACTATGCATTACAGGAGTCCAAGCTGAAAATATCTCATTGTACAAACAGAACAGATGTCTACTGTCACCAGAATGATAAAGAACTGACTTTAGGAATGGAACAATGCAGAGTTATCCATTACAATGAACTTTCTGGTTGAAAACCAGGGACACTTTTAATTAAGCAAATGCAATAGCTTCCAGTGAGGAAAATATATTAAAATTTATTTTAAACAATTGTTTTTATTCTAAACTTAAAACAAGAAAAAATTCCAAAATTTTTATATGAAGTAGAACATAAAAAAGAAGATTGTACATGAAAATGAGAATCTATTCAATGTTTCTTGCAAAAAAAAGTACATAATAAATTCAACTTGAGATTTTCAAAGCTGTCTTGCTTTTATATTCTTCCTTCTCAACTATCTCCTGTTTATTTTATAAAAATGTTTCAGTGTCACTTCTCTTTTCCCTTTTTTTTAAGTCACTATCACTTCCCTCCTTTCTTCCCAATTCCTCATCTCCCAAATAAAAACAGAAGGAGAAAAAACACTTGTAACAAATAAGCATATTCAAGCAAAACAAATCCATACAATAGCCATATTAAAACATCTGTCTCTTTCTGCACCTTGAGCCCATTATCTCTCTGTCAGATAACATCCTCATAGGAGGAAAATGATATTTAAACAAAGAAGACTAAGTAATTGATCAGTCACAGAAATATCTTGTTTAGGCTGCTGAAGTCTAGAATGTCAAATGATGGAGGTGATAGTCCTATTATCCCCTGGTAAGATCCAGTCTGAAGCATTTTGTCTAGTTCTGAGCAGCATCTCTAAAGAAGACCTAATGGGTAAGAGACCTTGAGGAATGGTTGTTTAATTTGGAGAACGGAAGATTTAAAGGGATGCAAACCACCACCTTCAAGTATCTGAAGAAGCATTACATGGAAGACTAGTGAAATATATTCTGCTTGGCATCAGAGGGGAGAACTAGGACCAAAAAAATTGTAATTAAAAAAGGCCCATTTAATCTCATTTTACAGAAGGATTTCTTTTATAAAATTTTAATATAGGTTAAAGATCATCTAAATTCATCTAAACATATTTTCATATTCATCATGCTGCACAAGAAAAATCAATTCAAAAGAGAAAAATAAACACAAGCAAATAACAGCAACAACAACCAAAAAAGTGAAAACATTATGCTTTAATCCACATTTAGTTTCCATAGTTCTCTTTCTGGATGTGAATGGTTCTCTCGATCATAAGACTATTGGAACAAGCCTGAATCACCTCATTGTTGAAAAGAGTCACATCCATCAGAGTTGCTGTGTGCAATGTTCTTTTGGTCCTGCTCACTTCACTTAGCATCAATTCATCTAAGTTTCTACTTGCCTTTCTGAAATCATCCTGCTGATCATTTCTTATAGAACAAATAATATTCGCATACATATACCATAATTTATTCAGTCATTCCCCAACAGGCATCCACTCAGTTTCTTTGGATTATTTTTGATGATTGTCTTGATCAGTGTAGCTAAGTCTTTTGCAATTGATCATTGTTACAAAATTGCTATTACTTCATATAATGTTCTCCTGCTTTTGCTTACTTCACTTTATACCAGTTTCTATAAGAATTTGCAGATTTTTTTGGAAATTATCCTGATGATTATTTTTTATAACACAATAGTATTCTATCACAATCATGTACCACAACTTGTTCAGCCGCTGCCCATTTGACAGGCATTTCCTTAATTTCCAATTCTTTGCTGCTATAAAAAGAGCTGCTATAAATATTTGTGTACATATAGATCCTTTTCCCTTTTCTTTGATCTCCTTGAGAACAGATCTAATAATGATATATTGGACTAAAGGATATATATAATTTTTTAGTCCTTTGGGCATGATTCCAAATTGTTCTCTAGAATGATTGGATGAGTTCACAATTTTACCAATAGTGCACCAATGTCTTTATTTTGGAATAAGTTAACAATTAGAGTTGTCTCCAAGATAGGATATAAATATTATTAGTTACATCTTAATTACTGAAGATACTAAATCTGGAGGTCAGTTGACTTCTGGACAGGGAAGGAGTAGAGGGAATTCTACTGCACTGATTGACAAGCTGACTAGATGCTTATTCCATTCTAAGATTCTAGGATTTGAGGAAGAAACTAAAAGTGGATGGAGCCAGCAAAGGGTTACTGTTTCACAAAGTTAAAACAGCTTCAATGATTGTGGGATTTCCCAGTCACATGAAGTTAACATAATTAGACAAGGCACTAGATTTTCTGTGTAGAATGCCAGCTGTCACTCTACTTGCCCAGTACAGATCAAAGAAAATGTATTTTGTCTCCATAAGTTATTAGACATAATGAAGTCATTCAATAGTGATATTGTCATAAGAAATATGTCTCTTGCTTTGAAAATAAATATCTCACCTTTGCTTCCTTTTCTTTAGAAAAAGCTGGCAGAAATCAAACTATTTAACTTCAATATTCCCAGCATGCCATCATACTGTCACATCAACTTTTCCCTGGTCAGATCTGCTGTTTGTTTAAAACCTTCTTGTGAAGTCCTTTCCGATTCTTCCATTCTAATTCCTAACATTCCATGTTCTAAGGCTTTTTCCAGCTTAAACAATTTGTTTTTATCTCATGTTTCAAGCTCCATTTGAAATCTAATGTTTTAGGATCTAAGGTTTCTTTCAAGTTCCAACATTGTACAATATAGGTGCTTCTCCAAGAGTTCCTCTTGCCTTCCATGATTTCACCTGACCTCTCTTTTGCCAGCATCATCCTTTCATTTTACCTTTTGGGGCCTGCCAGACTCTTTTTGAATAGAAATGCCCCCTTAAGTCTTCTCTGTTGCAAAACTTAAGCACTTGCTTTCTATTTTAATGTTTTTCCCAGGAGACTAATTCCCTTTTGCTAATTGTTGCTTGAGCATGGCTGCCCTGGAAGAAAAACCCAAGTGGTATGTGCCAAACTCTAGCCCCATCTCCTCAGGGCTTGAGATCTTGTCCCTTCCAGAGGAGGGGCTTTGCAGGTAGGGCTGTGGCAAGTTTCCAGTTCCTATTCCTTTGCCAGTTGGCATCCTTGATTTTGGCTAGAGGTCTCAGGAATGCAGCTGGCTGGAAATGAGGCTCAATTAGCTCCTCCAGGTGAAGTGCCCATTTGGAAAATGACTTCCCATGTCTGTACAGCCATGAGCTTGCCTTCCTACGGAGGCGTGTTTGAATGTGTTGGGTTCATTGGGTGCATGGCTTATCTTAATGCTTATTTATTATATGTATAAGACTGTAGATAATAGTATTTAGAGCTAAAAGGGACTTTAGAGGTTAATCAATTCAACTTCATCCTATTAGAAATGAAGAAACTGAAGCCTTGAGATTTTTAGAACCTAGAACAAAGAAAGTTAAAGCATGAACAGCTTTTAGAGCATAGGATGTCAGAGAACTAGGTTACCTTGGAACAGAGCATGTTGAAACATGGAAATAATACATGTAACAGCTAGACAGAACTTTAATCAGCTTAATACTTTCATTTTACAGATGAAGAAACTGAGATTCAGAGTATTTAGAAAGTGACTTTTCTAGGATCACACAAAAGGAAATGAGTAACAGAGTTAGAATTTTATCTCAATTCTGGTGAACCCAAATGCAGTGCTTTTTCCACTCTGACAGTTTTATGACTTTTATAAAAGACAAGAAAAGAAAACAAGACCAAATACATGCAAAGATAGTTTTCAATATTCACCTTTGAAAAATCTTGTGTTCCAAATTTTTATCCCTCTCTCTCTCTCCTCCCCTCCCCTAGATAGTAAGCAATCCGATGAGTTAAACATGCTCAATTCTTCTAAACTTATTTCCATATTTGTCATTCTGTGCAAGAAAATCAAATCAAAAGGGGGTAAAGCATGAGAAAAAGAAAAAAACTAAGCAAAGAACAATAACAACCAAAAAAAAAATGAAAATGCTATGCTGTGAGCCACATTCAATCCCCCTAGTTTTCTTTCCAGATGCAGATGGCTCTTTTCATCACAAGTGAAGATAGGAATTGTTTTAAAATTTTGCTTTACTCTATGCTGTGTGACGCTAGACAAGTCACTTAATCTCTTAAATCCTCACTTTCCTCCAGTGTAAAAAGGGAATAAAAATGTATGCACCATGTAATAGGGTAGTACAAGTATTATTCATTAATATCATTCTGTATTACTCAGATGTAGAGAGAGAAAGATACTGAAAATATAGAATGATTACTGAAATGGGAACCAGGAAATTCTGGTCATTTGTTTGTGCCACTAACTAGCTATGAGATCTTTGGCAAGATCACAACTTGTCAAACTTTTTTTTTTTTTTAACAAGTCCACCCTTTGTAGACTACAGTTTCCTTATCTTAAACAACAAGGAATTAGACCAGATCATCTCTAAACTATCTTCCAAACATAGTCATAGAATCAAAACTCTTATTAGTTCGAAGGGACAAAAGCGGTCAATCATCTGTTCTAAAAGTTCTGATTGACAAAGACAAACCTTGGTTCAAATTCCACATAGGTTCAAATTTCTTCCTGTGTGAGTCAGGGTAAATCATTTAATATCCTTGGACCTCAGTTTTCTAATCCATGAAATGAAAGATTTGGACTAGATGATTCTAATGATGCCTTGCAGCTCTGATTCTATGATGCATGCTATGAAACCACATTTGAAGCATGGATTCCTTTAGAAATTAAGCCTTTTAGCTTTTCCTTGAAGACCTCCTAATAAAAAGGAACTTATTACATGCAGGTATAGCCCATTTAAAGAGCTATGCTATAATTATATATATATATATATATATATATATATATATTCACTAGGATCTTGGAATGTGACAAAGTAGAAATTTGGACCATAGTGTTAGAGAGTGAATTTTATACTTATTATTCCATTAAGGTGGCTTGACTTGCAAATAGAAGGTGAGATAAAGTTAGTAGTTGTCCTATGGATTTTTTCCTTTCTATTTATAGGTCAGCTTGATCTCCCCCCCCATTCCCCTCCATTTCTAGTGAAATAAAATTAAGCATTTGTTTTCAAAGTCAAGTCAAAAATCCAGTTGAACAGGAATTTTAAAGCTACTGATTTTCCTTACCACCTAGGAGCAGGAACATGCAGGGAAAACCCATGTCCTTCCCACATCTAATAGATTGCTTAATGTAGAGTTAATTGAGCAGTAAGTATTTATTAAGAGCCTATTTGCTATGGCCAAGTACTATGATGGGAACTGGAGATACAAAGACAGAAACAAAATAGTCTCTTTCCTTGAGGAACATAAATTCTATTGAAGGAGACCACATATATAAACTAAATCTGATATAACTTAGGAGACACCTGTGTCTGAGAGGTTCAAGAAAAGATTTCTGAATGAGATAGCATTTTTTCAGCTGAGCTATCAAGGAACCTAGGTTTTCCAATGTTTCCCAAATTGATGTCGGCTTGACCAGCAAGAAATAGCCCTACCCATTCTTGGGGGGGGGGGAAGAATTTAAGCACAACAAACCTAGAACACAGAATTTGAATGTTAGAAGAAAATATATAGTATAGATTGTTTCTAAAAAGGCCTCAGGACACAGAATAGAAGGACATAGAATATTCAAGCTGAAAGAAATTTTGGAATAAAAAGTATCAGAATATAGGAGAATCTTAGTTCTAATACTGCATTTACAGGGACAATAGAAAATTTAAGTTGGCATCCATCAGAGAAGGGTAAAAGTCCTTAGCACAGAAGACAAAGTAGTCCACAATAATAACAAGAAAAGCACAAAATCCCTCTTTTTTGGAATCCTTTGAGTGACTATAATGAGAGATTTTGAAAAACTAGATGGAGATCATCAGTCACCATTGAATGAAGAGTAGGAATAATTTTTTTTTTCTCTTTTCTGTTTCTATGGGTGCCCGAGGCACTTGAACCTGGAATCTGCCCCTGCGATCCAAATCTCGTCCAGAGCTTCCCCCTCTGGGTCTTGTCTTGATCCCCTTCCTTCTGCCTCTTATTGTTTCCCTTTAAATGACTCACCCCTATTGGGAGGACAGATCTCCCCTGCTCTATTCTGTGTCTCCAGCACTGCTCTGAGGATTTGCCAGCAGGCTGTTTGGAGGCTTATGAGTCCCAGTTTCCTTAGGGGCTGCACTATCTGTGCTCTGCTGAATAGTATTACAATTACCACCAAACTCCCTAGCTGGCTGCAGACATTCCTGTTGTCAACGGAATTGCAAAAAATGCAATTCTTGCTACTTAATGAGCAGTTTGTTTGTGTAAACAAACCAGGTGAGGTGAAAAAAGTGATGCTCTACAATCTGAAACACAAGTGAACATTAGCCAGATGGAAAGAAACACATTTCCACACTTTTCTTTTTGGTGAGACTATGGGTGGAACGGACATCTCGGCGCTGCATGGGAGTTGGTACTTTTCACATCTCTCTTCCTGGCCTGGATATCATCACCTGGACAGTTCTTTTCTTTCTTTTCCTTTCCTTTCAGTTTCATATTCACATCTGTTGCTGCCACAGCTTTTTCTAACTATTTTTGAAGATCACATTAGTATCTCACTGAGGTAATTCCTTCCCTATCTAATCAGTATAGAATCATAGACCTGGAAGAATCCTTAAAGTAAAGAATGTTGGAACATATAATATAGAATGCTGGATCAAGAAGGAACCCTAAAACATAAGATATTAAACCAGCAAACATAGAATGTTAGAGTTGGAAAGGATTTTAAAAGTTATCTTCTTTAATATCCTCAATTTACAAATGTAGACATCCAGAGAGGTCAATATCTATTTGTCAGTGATTTTTGAAAGACTATAGCAAATAGGACAATGGCTACAGAACTGTAGGAGGGCAAGTGGGATTTCAATAAAAATAAGGAAGAGAGTGGAATCTACAGACTTTAGGCCAATGAACCTGGCTTCAGTTTCTGGCAAAATTCTAGAGAATATTATTGAAGGGATGATTTGTGAATATCTAGGAGAAAAAGTGATCACTAAGAACCAATGTGGTTTCATCAACAACAGTCCATGTCAGATTAATCTCATCTCCTTTTTTTTTGGCAGGCATCCTAGACCCGGCAAATCAAGGAAATGCTATCTAGATTTCACAAAAACACTTGAAAGCATCTATAATTATCATTGTTATCATTATTGTTATTATTAACAACCACAATGATAGTAACTAATGTTTATGTAGCACTTACAATATGACAGGTTCTGGGCTAAGCGCTTTACAATTTGTTCTCTCATTTGATCCTTACAACTACCCTGGGAGGCAGGAGCTATTTGTTAAGTCCATTTTGCAGATGAAAGCAATGAGTCAGACAAGTATTAAATGCCAAGATGAGCGAGCTTGTGTCTGGGTTCATATTTGAACTCAAATCTTCCTGACTCTAGCCTCCTCTTACTCTTTTCTAAGCTCTCTTCAATCTGGCTTCTAACTTCATTATTCAACTTTAACTCCAAGATTACCAATGAGCTCTTGTCAGATTTAATGGCACTTCTCTTTCTTATCTATTGAAGTTGACCATCTTCCTCCTCTTTAATATTTTCTCCTTTCTGAGTTTTTGTGATTGTTTTTTCTTGGTTCTCCTTCCTGTTTGCTTCTTTTCAATTTCCTTTGTTAGGTCTTCATCAATGTCATACTCATTATGGGTATTTCCCAAGGTTCCCTCTTTGGCCTTCTTCTCTTCACTCTCTATACTCTCTCAAATGTCAAACTTCTTAAACTTTCTCAGGTCCAATGATGATACTGATGATTCCTAGATTTGCTAATCCCACTTTAGTCTTTCTTAAACTTCAATCCAGCCTCAGCGATTACCTTTTGGACATCTAGAACTCAAGTGACCCATAGGCATTACAAACTTAGCATGTTCAAAATAGAATTCATTATCTCTCCCTGAAATCCACTTCTCTTCTAAGCTGCTTTATTATTGTTGAAGTAATCCTTATGTTTCTAGTTATCCAGGTCCTCAACTTTGGTGTCATCCTCAACTCCTCTCTTTTGCTCACCCCATATATTCAATCAGTTTCTAAATGTTTTAATTTATTTCATTCTCACTTCTCTTGTTATTTTTCTTCTCTACATTCACACAGTCAACACCTTTTGCTTGAAATACTACCATAGTCTTCTCATTGTATTCCTAGTTTCAGTCTCTCTCCACTACAACACAATTCTCTGAACAACTGCCAAGGTGATTTTCCTATAGAGCAGGTCTCACATCATCAACCTAGTCAATTTCCCCCAGTGGCTCCCTAGTTCCTCTAGGATCAAATATTAAAAATCAAAAAAATTCTCTGGCATTCACTCTTTAAAATCTTACCCCCTTCTATCTTTTCAGTCTTTTAATATATTTTTCCTTTTCACACAGTCTGTGGTTCAGTCATATTGGCCTTTTTGCTATTCTTAACACACTTCCCTCCATCTATTGCCTCTGTGTTTTTGCACTAGTTGGTCTCATGCCTGGAATACCTTCCCTCCTAACTTCTACCTTGTAGAACTCCTGGCAAGATAAAATGACAAATACGGAACTCCTTGAATGACAACCCAATCTGTGACATATTGCTGTAATCTCATCTTATTATATTTGGCAAACCATTCTAGCTTCTCAAGATCTTTTTGAATCCAGATTCAGTTTTCCTTCCTGTCAAAATGACAAAAAGCTAGGAGGGAGAACTGAGCCTGGATTCAAAAGGATCTTGAGGAGCTAGAATGATGAGACAAATATAATAAGATGAGATTACAACAATATATCACAAAGATCATGCATTATGATCAAGTGGGATTTATACTAGGAATGTAGGACTGACTTAATAGTAGGAAATATAGATAAATGTGAAATCCCATTCCTCAGCTACAAAAAAATCAATCACACATGTGTAATATGAAAGAACCTTCAAAAAAAACAATTCGGAAAAAAAGATTAGTTGGGTTTTTTGTTTCATTTCATGAATTGTAAATTTAATTCAACTAGCAGCAAGGCATAATAGATAGAGCATTGGATTTAAATTCAGGAATATGAGTTCCAATCCTGCCAGAGATGTTTACCAGCTGTGTGATCAACTTCCTGTACTATGTCTTGGTCAGACAATATCTGGGGTATTGTGCCATATTTTAGGAAAGATATTGATAAGCATTAAAATGTCATGGGATGACTATTCTAAGAAAATGGGAATGTTAATCCTGGAGAAGACTTAGTGGTGAAAGGGGCAGTGGAGGTGGGAATGATTAAGTATTTGAAGGATTATCATGTGGAAGAGGGATTAGATTTATTTTATTTGGCCCCATAGGACAGAACAAGGAATAATGGGTAGAAATTATAGAGAACAGATTTAGGCTTGATCTAAGGAAAAATCTCCTAACAATTAGACCTATTCAAAGATGGAATAGAGTGTTCTGGGGCTTCATGAGGAAGCCAGATGGCTACTTGTTGGAAATGTTGTAGAAAGGATTGTTGTTCAGGGCCAGCTTGGCCCTGCTGGCCTCTGAGGTCCTTTCTGTCCAAGTTTTTGTAATTCTGTTTTCTGGCTCCAAGTTTAAGGCTCTGTCCACTATACTATGCTGCTTCTCTGTAAAGACCAAAATACTTCTAATAGAGATTTTGTTTTCTTTCGCCACACTAAAGCAATATTGTCATTTTGTATTTAGTATTTTTTTCTATATAACTGGCTGATTCTAAGGGAAAGAATGCAAGCATTTCAGTAAAAATAAATCACAGCAGAAAATCCTTGCCTATTTATTTGTGGATAACCTTGTTTGTCATCCTCTATACTATAGGCTCATGGTTCAAGTACAAAGAATAAAGATCATTTTAGACATTGAGAAGTGTTTAAAGTAGCCCTAGTAAATCACTCTGACTTATTAGCCCTTAGTTATCTCTGCTTTAAAATTACATGGTTGGATTAGATGATCTTCAAGTCCCCTTAGCTGTGTGACTACAGGTAAGTCACTTAATTCATCTGCCTCAGTTTCCTCATCTGTAAAATGAGGATAATAATAGTAGCTATCTTACAGGTTTTTGGGGGGAAGAGCAGATGAAAGAATATTTGTAAAGTACTCAACAAACCTTAAAGTGCTAGATAAGTACTAGCTATTATTATTATTGTAACATTATATCCTATAATTTCTTTAAAGTTTAATATTTTCCATTATAAGGTCCTTTCTGAGTGGATCATCATCAAATGTTTGTTCCTTAGAGAACATACATTATCCATCAAAAATGTCTCTGTTGATGCAAGTCTGGGTAATTGCTTTATACTCTAGAAAGGAAATGCATTAGGATCATATAACATACATGCCACACTATATAACATTATTCTTAGGACAGAGAACACATGCTGCAATGCTAGCTACTGACTAAAGCCAACTGTCTGCCTCAACTTCTTCTTGTGCTGGTAATGTGGCTACCCAGGAGCTGATGACAGTTTAATAGACTCTTTACCCTTGAATGCTAAGGGAAAAATAACTCAACAGCATTATGACATACGAAAGTAATGTGCTTTATTTTTAGGCAATGCGGTGGGAGAGCCAGAAACATATGGAGAAAGTAGATTACAAATCTGCATCACTTTTTCTTGGGAGGCTTCAGAGGGTTAGTGATGGAAAAATCCCTAAACTAGGAGGCAAAAGATTCAGATCTGAGTCCTGCCTGACACTTACTGGCTCTCTGAGCATGGGTGAGTCATTTTCTTTCTTCAAAGCCAAGTTTTATCATCTTTAAATGAAAGAGTTATACTCAATTATCAGTTAGATTCTTCTCAGGGAATAGTATATTGTGTGTAATAATAATAACAACAACATTTAATGACATTCCTAAGCTTCTTAACTTCTTAGTAATTCCTTAGGAGCTTCCTAAGTCCCTATGATCTTTGAGATTTTTTCATTACTAGAAAGTCAAATAATAATAACAATTAAAACAGTTAATAATTATAATTATATTTATTAATAATTATAATAAAATACCTAACATTTATCTAGCATTCTTACAAATATTGTCTAATTTTGCTTTCACAATGAAGCTGGGATGTGGGTGCTATTGTTATCTCCTTTGATGAGGAAACTGAGGCAACCAGTTTTGATTTGCTCAAAGTCTCACAGCTAATAAGAGTCGGAAAAAAGAATTTGAACCTAGTTTAGCTCTGGTCTCTGAGGTCCTTTCTAACTGAATTTTTGTAATTCCATTTCCTGGCTCCAACTTCAAGGCTGAATTCAGTGGATAGGTGGCTCAGTGGAGATACAGCTGGGCCTAACATTAGGAAGTATTAATTCAAAACTAGATGAGTACTTTCTAGCTATGTGACCCTGACTTTGGTTTTCTCAAAGGTGAAACAAGGATTACTCTGAAGATCAAATGAGATGAAAGTATTTAGTATAGTATTTAGCAAAGTGTCTGGTTCATAGTAAATACTTTATACATATTAGCTATTAATATTATTCCTGATTCCAAATTCTTTGTTTTATCCACTGAGCCATCTAGCTGCCTCATTTTTTCATTTTTTAGAACAGAAGTCAAACCATGACCCAAAGGCTAATCTTGGGCTATAAACTAGGAATGATTTTTTACATTTTTATATACAATAAAATGTTAAAACCCAATTTTAGATTACAAGCCCATACAAAAACAGGCAGTGGGCTGGATTTGGTATTCTGGCAATAGATCACTGACCCCCAATTCAGGATATCATTAGGCTATAATATTCTGTTCTAAGATCTTTTTCAGCTATCACATTCTGTGTTCTGAGGTTTCTTCCAGCTATAACATTCTATATTCTAAAGTCCCTTCCTGTTCTGTGGTTCTTTCCTAAGTTCCTACAAACTATAGGATTTTTCATTATTACAAATTTAGGTCTACAGAGTGCAATGTTTCAAGCTTCAGGACACTTAACTTACCCTTCTCCCTGTCACTAAATGACTTTTTTTTTTTTAAAGTGAGATCCCAGGAATGCATCCACAGCTAATTGGGAACAAGCAAGTGACCTTCACTAGTTCAAAGAATCCCTTCACCATAGTAACAGGACCCAGTAAAAATGAGTTCCTCAATTAAGAATAAGTTCAGATATCTTTGATTTTATTCTTTCTTCTCAGGCTAGTTGATTTTAAACCCTGTAAGAGAGTTTTCTTTTCTCAATCTGTGATTTTAAAGAAGAGCCACTCAGAAGACTTGAGTTTGAGCACTGTCTGTGAGATCTTGTGAGAGTCCCTTCCTCATTTCTGAGTCTGTTTCCTCATTTGTCAAATGGGGATGATGATACTTTGTCTCATCTCACAGAGCTGTGGTAAGAAAAGTATTTTGTAATCAAAAAGTTTATGATACATATGGCCTACTATTATTATTTCATCTTCAATACTTCAAAAGACCCATTAGTTCATTGATGTGGTCACTTCTTTCACTAAAGTAGATCTAGACCCTTTTATGCCTCAGAAAGATCAATCTTCTTATTTGTTGGGTTTGTCAGAATACATAACTGGTGCTCAGTCTTCCAGAGATGTGATTCTCTTAGCAACTTTATTGTCATCCAACAGACCCAGGAAATATTGTATTGGTCTTCTATGGAGTTAGTCAAGAGGTATCTGGGTCAGGCAATCTGCTAAGCACTGAGGAATACAAAGAAAAGACACAGTCCCTGTTCTCAGTAGTTCACAGACTTACAACAAGCAAACAGCATAAGGCAAGCAAGCTATATATAGAACAAATGAGAAATAATCAATCAAGGGAAGGAACTAGAATTAAGGGGCACTGCCCACGTTATTGACACTATAAATCCACTAAGGAATCAATTTATTATTGTTATATGGGAATCAAAACTCTATTACTTAATCAGTACTTCTGAAATTAATTTTAATTAACAATTAATTTTAAAAATTGAGTAAATCCTTGATATTCAATTCAATTCAACAAGCTACCCCTCCCTTATCACTTCTAATCTCATTTCCTTTAATCTCATCATGCTGTTCCCTCAGCATCCTCTCATCTCATGTAAAGGAGGGAGTACTAAACTCCTCCCAATGCCTTCCACAGAACAAGATGCCCCAATTCTGGATACCCATAGGTCTCTTTTCCCCACCTTGTTCCAGCCTCCTTTTATATGTTGTCTCTTCCCTATTGGATTGTAAGCTTCTTGGAGGCAGAGACTGTCTTTCTTTTTAATAATTGAATCCTCAGGGTTTAGCACAGTCCCTGCCACATAGTTCATTGGATTGGATGAGAGAGAATGAGAGCATTGTTATAATTAAAGGGAAAATAATGATTACACACCTCTAAGATCATAGATACAGAAGTATGGGGAGAGCCACAATATAAAAAATAAAGTATGAAACACAATAGTGGAGGCTATTAAACTCAGTTCACCAAATATGCAATAAATGCCTGCTGTGTATAATGTATTATGTTCAGTCCTTGGGATATAAGAACAAGGAAAAATAATATCATACCTATCTTGAAGGAGTTTACAATCTACCAGGTGGAAATACCATATATGCAAAAATAAATACTATAATACAAGGCAGGGTATGATAGAGTAAAGGAGGATTAAATTTTTTTAAAAACCCAAAAAACAAACAAACAAAAAAACCCACTCCTAGTTCCCCAGTTCCTGAAAGAAGAGAAATATAGCCAATAAGTGATGAGATGAACCTTTGAGGTGCTATCTCACAAGATACTGAAAGATGGCAGTCATCTCTGAGAAAGTAAAGGCATAACTAAGTCGCTCACATTTCTATAACATTTGACAATTTACAGGACATTGGGAATGGAGAAAGAGACCTGTGGAGAGAGCATCACCATGGATGAAGTTATGGATACATAAATGTTCAAGTATGTTTAACTTAGGTCTCCTACTAAATTGTGAATGTTTATGAATTATGATTTTGTTTTACTTCATCTTTCTATCCCCAGAGTCAAATGCAGGGCCCTATAAAACATAGGGACTTAAATTCTTGTTGAACTGATTAAAAACAGAGCAATGAATCCTGACCACCAATTCAGGCATTTTTCTGTTTGATAAAGTAACAACAATTAACAATCAAACAGCATTTAATTAACTACCTGTTATGTGTTAGGCTGTGGAGATACAAGGAACAATTCTCTGCACTTAATATGGCATTCTATCTGGGGAAATAACAGGTACATATGTGTTTATATATGTATGTATATACACATATATGCTTGTAAATTCAAAATATTTCCAAAAGAAATGAGAGATATGCAAAATCAGAGAAGCTATCCCAAATGTACATAGGGATTTGTGTCTGATCTGTGGCAGAGCATTCCAAGCTTTTATTGATCCGATCAGCCACAGTAGGACATACTGTAACTTGACTCTAACATAGTGATGTCATTTTGGTCCTCTTCCAGAAAGAAGGACTGCAACCAACCAATTTCCAAGTAAATGCAAAGTGATTTGGAAGTAGCCAGTGGCCTTTCAGCTGAGCTTTGAAGGAATCTAGTAATTCTAAGAGGAAGAAGTAAGAAATGGATGTAGGTGTAGAGGAAGGCAAAGGTATGGAGCTGGAGCTGAAATGTCTTATGGAAGAACTATTGAGAA
The DNA here is from genome assembly GCA_023553655.1 of Myrmecobius fasciatus. Classification (NCBI taxonomy): domain Eukaryota; kingdom Metazoa; phylum Chordata; class Mammalia; order Dasyuromorphia; family Myrmecobiidae; genus Myrmecobius; species Myrmecobius fasciatus. Next base: position 168,189 of record JAJPUD010002636.1, read on the forward strand.
GGCCGTTTTGGCTAGACAAATGCACAGAATGCATAAAGAAAAGTAATATGCAACAAGCCTAGAAATGTAGGTTGGAGCCAGATTGTGAAACACTTGAAATGCCAAACAGAGGAGGTTATATTTTTATCCTAGAATACAAAAGGGAACAACTGAAATCTCTTGAGCAAGGTAGTGATATGGTAAGACTTGTGTTAGATCTAGAAAAGATCTTAGAACATAGAAGTTCATATCTGAACAGAACCTCAGGACACAGACTGTAGCATCTTGTAGGGATATGTATCCCCTTACTCTGTCATAAAACATTCTTCCCTTTCTCAGCTAAACTCTTAGACAAAGCTGTTTAAGCTCTTTGCTTCTACATTTATCTCTTCTATATTTCAGGGGTTAAAGGTATTGTTCCTTCATGATCTGAAAAATCTGCATAAAATTTTTTGGCTCTCCCTTCATACCAAAGAAGTCTGATTTTTTTCTTTTTCTTTTATGGGATACTTACAATACCTTATTGTAAATTTTGGGTTAAGTTTTTGGTCACAGGCTCTATGTTGTTTTCTGGACTTTGTGTGTCTGTCATCTTGGCTTCCAGAAAATTCTCCCCAAATTCCCACTTAATTTCTTATACCTACCTCTGATATATTGAAACTACAATGGGAAAAGTCACAAAGTGAAAGGGATAATTGTACTTCCTTTTTTCTCACATTTCAAACCTTTACAATCTAGCTTCCATCATTAAACTGAAATTGCTCTTTCCAAAGTTAACAGTCATCTCTTAATTGGCAAAACTGATAGATTTTTCTCAGTTCTGCTATGTATTCCTTCTTTTCTGGATTTTCATTACACTACTCTCTTTCACTCCTCTGCCAGAAGCATATATGTGGTGCTGATAGCACCACAGTTGACGCTATCATTCAGGAAGATCTGAGTTCAAATTCATTCTCAGATAATTACTAGATGTGTAACCTTTAGGCAGGCCACTTATTTCCATTTGCTTCAGTTTCCCCAACTGTAAAATGGAGATAACAATAACATCTACTTCCCATGGTTGTTGTGAGGATAAAAAAAAAAGATATTTGTAAAGTGCTTAATAGCACAGTGTCTTGAACATTGTAGATGCTAGCTATTTTAACCTACATACTGATTCAAGACCTCATTACTTCACTTTTATTTATTTATTTATTTTTATTAAAACTTTTTATTTGCAAAGCATATGTATGAGTAATTCTTCAACATTGATCCTTACAAAGCTTTCTGTTACAAATTCCCCCCCCAATCCCCACCCCTCCCCTAGATGGCAGGAAATCCACTACATGTTAATTATGTTAAAATACTTGACAAATAGAATATATCTATACATATTTCCACACTTAGCTTGCTGTGCAAGAAAAATCTTATCTACAAGAAAAAAAAATCTCAGAAAGGAAACACAATGCAATAGAGAGCATAAAAATGTTATGTTGTGGTCCACATTTCATACCCCTCTGTCTAGGTGTATATGGCTTTCTTCACTGAACAATTGGAACTGGTTTGAAACATTTCATTGTTGAAGAGACTCATGTCCATCAGAATTGATCATCATATAGTCTTGTTGTTGCCGTGTATAATGATCTCCTGGTTCTGCTCATTTCACTCAGTATCAGTTCATGTGGGTCTCTCCAAGCCTCTCTGAAATCATCCTGCTGGTCATTTCTTATAGAACAATAACACTCCATAACATTCATATACCATAATTTATTCAGCCATTCTCCAATTGGTGGGCATCCATTCAGTTTCCAGTTTCTAGTTACTACAAAAAGGGCTGCCACAAACATTCTTGCACATGTGGGGCCCTTTTCTTCCCTTAAGATCTCTTTGGGATATAAGCCCAATAGAAACACTGCTGCATCAAAGGGTAGACACAGTTTGATAACTTTTTGAGCATAGTTCCAAATTGCTCTCCAGAATGGTTGGATCCATTCACAATTCTACCAACAATGCATCAGTGTCCCAGCCTTCCCACATCCCCTCCAACATTCATCATTATCTTTTCCTGTCATCTTAGCCAATCTGACAGGTGTGTAGTGGTACCTCAGAGTTGTCTTAATTTGCATTTCTCTGATCAATAGAGATTTGGAGCACCTTTTCATATGACAACAAATAGTTTTAATTTCATCCTCTGAAAATTGTCTGTTCATATCCTTTGACCATTTATTGATTGGAGAGTGGCTTGAATTCTTATAAATATGAGACAGTTCTCTATATATTTTAGAAATGAGGCCTTCATCATACCCCTTAAATGTGAAGATATTCCCCAATTTATTGCTTCCCTCCTAATCTTGTCTGCATTAGTTTTGTTTGTACAAAAACTTTTTAACTTAATATAGTTAAAATTATCTATCTGGTGTTCAATGAATAGTTCCAATTCTTCTTTGGACACAAATTTATTCCATCTCCACAGAAGTCCTCATTACTTCTCACTTGGATTATTGCAATATTTTCCTAAATGATTTCTTTGATGTAATCTATGACTTCAGTCCATCTTCTACCTTGGTGCCAAAATGATTTTCCTTAAGAATAGGTCTGATCACATCACTCCTTTAATAAATTCTAGTGGTTCCCTCTTGCCTCTGGCATGAAATATAAACCTTTTGTTTAGCTTTTAAAGTCCTTCACAATCTGGCCCCAAAATTACCTTTCCAGTCTTAATTATATATCTCCTTTTTATCCCTGAGGATCCAGCCAAAGAGAACTTATTATTACTTCTCACACATGGCTCTCCTATTTACCATCTCACCACTGATTTCTGCTTCATAAAATCCTTTACTTCTTTCAAATTTTAGCTCAAACATTATCTTCTAAATAGTCTTTTTTTAATCCCCCAACTGCTAGTGGCATCCCCAAACTATTTTATATTTATTTTCTTTTTACTATGTATAAATACACACACACACACATTATGTGTGCGTGTGTGTGTATGTGTGTGTGTGTGTGTGTGTGTGTGTTGTTATTTGTCCTTTCTGGAAGAAAACCAAAGATATCAAGAGGGTGACTTGCAGGTGAATTGGACTTAAGTGAGACAAACTTGGGCAATGTCATCAGCCCTACTCTCTCCCCCAGAGTCATTAGAGTCCAGGGCCAAAATATAGGTCAGGAAAACTGGCATTGGTCCAGGATATAATGGGAAACTGGCATTTTTAAGGTAGTGCCTTTCCTAGGTCTCAGCTTGTCTGAACACCCATTCAGTAGTTAAAGTCTAGGTAAGAATTGAAGGGAAAGATGACTCAGTTTGCCCTCACAAAAGAGCCAATCAAAGAGAGAAGACCCCTCTAGAACAGTAACAATTGCTATTTACACTCACAAAACCAAACAAAACAACCAACAAAACCAAAACAAAGTGAGGCTTAGGCTGGGACCTATTATTGGCCAATCAGTGAGAGCTAGAGTGATTTAGGCTTAAAGGCATAGTCAAGCAACTCCATTTGTATCCCAAAGGCCTTTATCAAAAACTTTTTTTTTCAGAGCTATATTTCAAGAAAACATAAATGAAAACTACATGAGACAAAAGAGTTAATTGTCCCATTTTTTTAAAATGATAGAATAAATAAGTAGGGGGAAATAAAAATCTAGCCCCCAAACCCCAAGTTTTATGAAGTATGAAGTGTGAGTATGAAGTATAAGTGATCAAAATTTATATTCTTTTGGACAAAGTACCCACATGTAAGAGGATGATTCCCTATGTAGAAGGGGGAAAAGGAAAAAAAAAAAAGGAGGATGAGGAGAAGTATTGCCTAATTGAACTGGCCTATTGGATCTCCTGTGGGCAACTGCTACCACTCATAGTTTGTTCATTTTTCATTCTCAAAGAGGACCAATGATAGCAGGAAGATGATGTTGTGTGCAAAAATGTTTGTGGCAGCCCTTTTTGTAGTGGCAAGAAACTGAAAACTGAATGGATGCCCATCAATTGGAGAATGGCTGAATAAACTATGGTATATGAATTTTATGGAATATTACTGTTCTGTAAGAAATGACCAGTAAGATCATTTCAGAGAGGTCTGGAGAGACTTGCATGAACTGATGCTGAGTGAAATCAGCAGAACCAGGAGAACATTATACACAGCAACAAGACTATACGATGATCAATTCTGATGGACATGGTTCTCTTCAACAATGATGTGATTCAAACCAGTTCCTATTGTTCATCGATGAAGATAGTCATACATTCAGAGAGAGACCTATGGGAACTGAGTGTGAACCACAACATAGCATTTTATTGCTTTCTGTGAATATTTCCCTGCATTTTGTTTTCCTTCTTAGGTTGTTTTTTTTTTCTCTCTCTTTCTAGATCTGATGTTTCTTGTGCAGTAAGATAACTGTATACATATGTATATATATACATATGTATACATATATTGGATTTGTCATATAATTTATCATATTTAGCATGTATTAGATTACCTGTCATCTAGGGGTGGGGGGTGGGGGGAAGGAGGGGAAAAGCTTGGGGGGAAAAAGTTTTTGCAAAGGTCAGTATAGAAAAATCACTCATATGTTTTGTAAATAAAAAACTTTTAATAAAAAAAAAGAAGCAAAGTGGTGGTCTAGGCAACAGATAAACAATGTTATGGATACAAGCTATTTACAATGTTAATGGAAGGCAATTTCAGAAAACATAGAAGTGAGAGGAGGGGAGGGAAAAAGAGATTCAGGAGGTGAGGAATAACCAGAAAAGGCCTTTTGCAGAAGGTGGGATTTGAGTTGAGTCTTGAAGAAAGCCAGGAAAGCCATGATGAAGAGATGAGAAAGGAGAGAGTTTCAAGCTTGGGAAACAGTTGGTAAAAATCCACTAACTAAAGAGAGGGAACATTTTGTGAGAGGAATAGCAAAGAGGCCATAGTCATTGAAGCACAGAGTACATGGAGTCAGTTTTCCAAAGATAAGCAAGAAGGTCTTTGAATGACAAAGGATTTTAAAATTGATTCTGGAGGTAAGGGGAAGCTATTGGTGTTTGTTGACTGGAAACGACATAGTCAGATCATGGATTGGAATGGGGAAAGAAATGAGGGAAGGAGACCAACCAGTAGACTTGGAACATTACAATAATGTAGACATGAGTGTGATGAGAGCCTATGAAGTTAAGGTTTTGTGAGTGACTGACCCAAGTTAGAATGGAGTCTGGGACTGTTGATTTTAATCTAGAATTTCTTCTGTTTTATTATAAGCAGCATAGTAGCTTTGAGTTGGAAAGAACTGAAGAGATTGTGGACCACCAACTAACCAGAAGAGACTTCTGTACACATCTCTGTACATGCTACAGGCACTCAGACATATTTGTGGGCATGCCAATTACAACCTTCTTTGAAATGATGCCAAGGTTGTGTTTCACCAAATAGTACATTTTTATTTATAGTCTCCTGTGGGGGGCTTTTGAACTAACTCCTAACTCTGGGAGAGATCTTGATAACTATTTCCTTGGAAAAGGTTCACAAGAAATAAGATGAAAACACACCACAGAGACCATTTCTGTCAAGTAGTGTTTTACCTTCAGAGAGTGTTTGTTTATTTAAATGGCTCAGTATTGGAAAGGAGATTCTTTTCCTCTTTATATGATTCAAAAGACTTAAGTCATATTGTCCTTAGGAACATCATAGTCTGTAAGAGCTGGGATGTCCCTTAGAACATAAAATATTGGTTATGAAGGAACATAGAAATTCAAAATATTAGAATGTGATGGAATCTTGAAAAACAGATTTTGAGAACTTAGTATGTTAGAACTACAATAGCATAGTGCTATAACTTAGAATAGAATTTTAGTTTTTTGCCATTTAAATTATTTTTTCTTTCTTTTTTAAATAATACTTTTTATTTTCAAAATATATGCAAAGATAGTTTTCAACATTCACTTTTGCAAAACCTTGTGTTCCAAAATTGTCTCCCTTCCACCTCCTCTAGACAGCAAGTAATCCAATATATGTTAAACACATGCAATTCTTCTATATATAGAATATAGATTTTTAGAACTGGAAAAGTGCTCAGAACATATAATATTGAAATTAGAAGAGATATTAGGGATCATATTGCCCAACATTAGGAAATTGAGAAAGATGAAATGACTAAAGTCACATGAACAGTTTATGGTAGAGTCAGGACTAGAAGCTAAATGTCTTGATCACCTCATACCTTTGTATTTCCACTATTCCACTTCTGTTTTGAATGTTTAAAAAAAGTGCTTCCTTGGATTTAAAAAGTCTAAGAATATATATATATACATATATATATATATATGGTTACATGTATATATATATATTTAATCAAAAAGGCTTTAAAAATGTGCTCTCATATAAAAAACAAAGAAATAAATAAGCTCTACTTTTTATTTTTTCTCCTTGATATTCTATTCTCTTGAGGTTTCCTTGATACTACTTCATTGTAGCTTTTGGCCTATCTCATCTTAAAGAGAGGAGATGCAATGTCAAATAGCGGAAATTTGGAATGGGGAAAGTATTGAGAGGAGATCAACCAGTAGACTTGGACCATTACAACAATCTAGACATGAGTGTGATGAGAATGAAGGGGATGTGAATGACTGACCAAAGTTAGAATGGAGTCTGGGACTGTTGATTTTAATCTAGAATTTCTTCTGTTTTATTATTAGCAGCATAGTAGCTTTGAGTTGGAAAGAATTGAAAGTTAGATGAGATAAGCTTAAATATTGCCTTGGACACTTATTAACTCTTATATTATTATGTAACAGTATTATTTATAATTGATATAATATTGTTACAAATATTACATTAGCTATTATTAAAGTGATCCTATGGACCATTCATTCCATTTTAGTCTCCTTTTTTGGATGTTTGTCCAGGTGACATTTACTATGGATGTCCCCCAACACTCTTTCTGGGTTCTTTTTCTTCTCCCCTTATAGTATTTCATTTGGTGACCTTATTAGCTCCTTGAGACTCAGTTATCAGCTTTATGCAGATGATTTCAGATCTCTTCGTCCAATCCTAACCTCTCTTCTGACCTCCAGTCTCATATATCGTTCTGCTTACAGACATTTTGAACTGAATGACTTATAGACAGGCATCTTAAACTCAACATGTTCAAAACTGAACTTTACCCTTCCCACCTCTACCCCTACTTCCTAACTTCCCTATTACTGTTGAGAGTATCACTATTGTCCAAGTCATCCAAGCTTGCAATTTAAATGTCATCTTTGCTCCTTACTTCCTCTTACTCCCCACCCATGTCTAATCTGTTGTCAAATCTTGTTGACTTTATCTTCAATGGTATAGACTCTCTTCTCTCTTTTGACACTACGACCACCCTGGTATAAACCTTTACCCCCTCATGCCTGGACTAACATAACACTCTGTTGGTTAGTTTGACTGCCCCAAGTCTCTCCCTTCTCCATTCTATCCTCCAATCAATCAATAAATAATCTTTATAAATTGTAGGTCTAATCATGTCACTTCTTTATATGATAAACTCAGAGGTTCCATATTACCTTTAGGACTAAATATAAAATTTGGCATTCAAAGCTCTTCATAATCTGATCCCTACTCCTTTACAATTTTCTTTCTTATCACCATCCCACTCCCTCTCCCAGTGACACTGCACTCCTCTGGATTTCATCATGGCCCTCCCCCCCCCCCCAACCTCATTATTCTACAAGATCACATCAACATTGAAACTTATATCTCAAGTAACCCCTGCCTCTGGGAATCCCCTCCCCCTTTCTTCTCTTTCTCTGAATGGGACTTCAGAGCTAAATGAGTCTTCTTTATTCCAAGCCCTGTGTTCCACATACTTCTTCATTAGTGTTTATGAGTACCAAAGAGGTAATTAGAGAGACTGGGATTGTGAAATTTTAGCTTTTACTTTAGAAATAATGCAATATTAACTCAAACAAAAGTTTAAAAATGCTTTACATGGAATACTTCATTTGATCCTTACTACCACTCTGTGAGATAAGTGTTACTAATATCTTCCTTTATTTCAGTTGAGAAAACTGAGACTGACAAGAATTAAAGTGATAACCAGATTCATGAAGTTAGTATTTATCTGAGACAGTATTTGAATTTAGATGTTTCTGACTTCAGATCTAGTGGTCTATTTATTACACCATACTCTTATGTAATATATTCCCTCTTCTTATAGATAAGGAAACTGAAGTCTCAGGAGGTTTGATGAATTATTTAAGGTCCTATACCTCAAATTTAAAAAAAATAATAATAACTATCCTAAATTAAGTTAAGTACTCAAATGCTTCCCAGGGAGTTTTCTCTGTATGGTGGAACAAGGCTACCCAAAGCATAACTAGGAATCCCTTTCCTCATCTGAATCATGTATTAGACCAAACAACACTTCTCTGATCTTATCAAATGATGAATTATATGTTTTCATTTACAGGTAACATGGAATCTCCAGGGGAAGAGTTGAGAAGTGGGTGGTTACTGAAGGAGATTGCTGGAGGATTTCTAGGTTCTGTAAAGTAGGACCAAGATGTAATATGAAGTCCTAGTAAGCAGTGAGGCAGAAGGGGAATGAGTGGGTAATTTGCATAGGTACAGTGGTTTGAGTACACTTCTGATCCCCAATAAATATCTTCTCAATTAGATCAAACCTGTTTCTATATGGGAGAAGATAGAGGGCTTATATTCTTTGTGGCAAAGTTGTAGAAGTAGTTCATTTTTGTAGGAGTTTGGTGTTCCCATAGGGACATGTATAAGGAGAGAAGATGGGATTTTTTTTAAGCACCAAATTTATGCCAAATATTGTGATAAGCACTTCACAAATTTATCTCATTTGATCCTCACAACTAGCCTGTGAAATAAATGCTATTATTATCTCTAATTTACAGTTAAAGCAACTGAGACAGAAAGAGGTTAAGTGACTTACCCAGGACCACACAGATAGTATCTGAGGTTAAATCTGAACTCAGGTCTCTGTGACTCCAGGTCTAGTTTTTTATCTACAGAGCCTACCTATCTGGGTAGGAGATTTTCATAGGTATCTATAGGGGAGGAATAGGTATTTCTGATACATATTTCTTTTTTTATTGAAGCTTTTTATTTTCAAAACATATGCAAGGATAATTTTTCACCATTGACCCTTGCAAAAATTTGTGTTCCAATTTCCCTTCCTTCCCCCCAACCCTTCTCCTAGATGGCAAGAAATCCAATATATGTTAAACATGGTAAAAATATATGTAAATCCAATATAGGCATATCTATTTATACAATTATCTTGCTGCACAAGAAAAATTGGATCAAAAAAGGGAAAAAAATGAAAAAGAAAATAAAATTCAAGCAAACAACAACAACAGAAGTTAAAATGCCATGTTGTGATCCACACTCAGTTCCTACAGTCCTCTCTCTGGATGTAGATGGCTCTCATCATCACATGATCATTGGAACTGGCCTGAATCTTCTCATTGTTGAGAAGAGCCACATCCATCAGAATTGATCATCATATAATCTTGTTGTTGCTGTATACAATGATCTCCTGGTTCTGCTCATTTCACTCAGCATTAGTTCATGTAAGTCTCTCCAGGCTTCTCTGAAACCATCCTGCTGATTGTTTCTTATAGAACAATAATATTCCATAACATTCACATACCATAACTTAGTCAGCCATTCCCCAACTAGTGGACATCCACTCAGTTTCCAGTTTCTTGCCACTATAAAAAGGGCTGCCATAAACATTTTTTTGCACATGTGGGTCCTTTTTCTTCCTTTAAGATCTCTTTGGGATATAAGTCCAGTAGAAACACTGCTGGGTCAAAGGGTATGCACAGTTTGATAACCTTTTGAGCACAGTTCCAAATTGCTCTCCTGAATGGTTGGATTCATTCACAATTCCACCAACAATGTATTAGTGTCCCAGTTTTCCCACATCCCCTCCAACATTTGTCATTGTCTTTTCCTGTCATTTTAGCCAATCTGAGAGGTATATAGTGGTACCTCAGAATTGCCTGAATTTGCATTTCTGATAGATATTTCTGCAGAAAAGTGTTATGGAGACAGTCTCCATAAAGGAATCAAAATGGAATTAGGAGAGAGTCAGTCAACATGCCTTTATTAAGCATTTAATATGTTCCTGATATTGTGCTATAGGACTTATGCTAAGCACTGGAGATTTAAAGGCAAAAGCATAGTTTCTATCCTGATAGTCTCCTCCAATGGGAGAGATGACATGCAAAAACTTATCTGCAGAATGTAAGAATAAGTTTAATTTAGAAGTGAGCCACCGCTGGGGGAAGGAGTTTGATGTAAAGATGGGAACAAAGTACTGGGAAAGACCTCAAGCTAAGTTGCAAACATTAATGTACAAATAAGGATAAATTGGAGGCACTCTAAGAAGGGAGGGGTATGTGCATATGTGACAAGGAAAGACCTGTTGAAGAAAGTAGGATTTTTGTATAGGGAACTCAGCCAAATTTATAAAAAATAAGAACCATTCCCCAATTAATAAATGATGAAAAGATATGAACTATACCTTAAGGACTAAAAAAATCATGCATAAAATTAAGACAACTGAGATACCACTACACACCTGTCAGATTGGCTAAGATGACAGGAAAAGATAGTGACAAATGTTGGAGGGGATGTGGGAAAACTGGACACTGATACATTGTTGGTGGAGCTATGAACGGATCCAACCATTCTGGAAAGCAATTTGGAACTATGCTCAAAAAGTTATCAAACTGTGCATACCCTTTGACCCAGAAGTGTTTTTATTGGGCCTATATCCCAAAGAGATCTTAAAGGAAGGAAACAGTCCCACATGTGCAAAAATGTTTGTGGCAGTCCTTTTTGTAGTGGCTAGAAACTGGAAACTGAATGGATGTCCATCAATTAGAAAATGGCTGAATAAATTATGGTATATGAATGTCATGGAATATTATTGCTCTGCAAGAAACAACCAGCAGGATGATTTCAGAGAGGCCTGGAGAGACTTGCATGAACTGATGCTGAGTGAAATCAGCAGAACCAGGAGATCATTGTACAGGGCAACAATAAGACTATATGATGATCAATTCTAAAGGACACGATTCTCTTCAACAATGAGATGTTTCAAACTAGTTCCAGTTGTTCAGTAATGAAGAAAGCCATATACATCCAGGGACAGGCCTGTGGGATCTGAGTCTGGACCACAACATAGCATTTTCACACTCTCTATTGATATTTGCTTGCATTATGTTTTCCTTCTCAGGTTTTTTTTTCCTCTATAGCAAAATAATTGTATAAATATGTATACACACATTCGATCTGTCAAATATTTTAACATAATTAACATGTATTAGACTTCCTACCATCTAGGGGAGGGGGTGCAGGATAGGAGGGAAAAATTTGCAACAGAAAACTTTGCAAGGGTCAATATTGAAAAATTACCTATGCATATGTTTTGCAAATAAAAAGCTTTAATAAAAAAAAAAGAAAAAAAATCATGCATATACTTTAACCTAACAATGCCACTATTAGGCATGAATCCCAAAAGAGATTTTTTAAAAAAGGAAAAGGACTTATATGTATAAAAATATTTATAGTACCTCTTTTCTCAGAACAAAGAATTGGAAGTTGAGGCTGGGAAATGGCTAAATAAATTATGATGTGTGATTATGATGGAATATTATTGTTATATAAGAAATGATGAGCAGGATGCTCTCAGAAAAACCTGGGAAGTCTTCTATAAGTTTATGCAAAATGAAATGTATTAAGGACAAAGTAATAGCTATATTGTGGGATGATCAATTGTGAATGATTTTACCATTCTCAGCAATATGATTCGATACTATTCTGAAGGACTTGTGATAAATTATTATCTATACCCAGAGAAGGAACTGATTATGTTTGAATAGATTAAAATATAGTTTAAAAAAATCCTTTATTAGACTTCAGTTTTTGGGATAACTACTCACTATTTGACAAAAACTTCTGGGAAAATTGGAAACTATGTGGAAGAAATTAGGGCTTGATCCACACCTAACACCACATACAAAGATAAGATCTAAATGGGTTCATGATTTGGATATAAAGAGTGATATTATAAGTAAATTAGAGGGACGTAGTATAGTTTACCTCTCAGACCTGTGGAGATGGAATTATGTCCAAAGAAGAACTGGAACTCTTAATTGAACACCAGATAGATAATTTTGACTATATTAAGTTAAAAAGTTTTTGTACAAACAAAACTAATGCAGACAAGATTAGGAGGGAAGCAATGAATTGGAAAATCATCTTTACATTTAAGGGTTCTGATAAAGGCCTCATTTTTAAACTATATAGAGAATTGTCTCATATTTATAAGAATTCAAGCCACTCTCCAATCAATAAATGGTCAAAGGATATGAACAGACAATTTTCAGAGGATGAAATTAAAACTATTTGTAGTCATATGAAAAGGTGCTGCAAATCACTACTGGTCAGAGAAATGCAAATTAAAACAACTTTGAGGTACCACTACACACCTGTCAGATTAGCTAAAATGACAGGAAATGATAATGATGAATGTTGGCGGGGATGTGGGAAAACTGGGACACTGATGCATTGTTGGTGGAACTGTGAACAGATCCAACCATTCTGGAGAGCAGTTTGGAACTATGCTCAAAAAGTTATCAAACTGTGTCTACCCTTTGATGCAGCAGTGTTTCTATTGGGCTTACATCCCAAAGAAATCTTAAAGAAAGGAAAGGGCCCCACATGTGCAAGAATGTTTGTGGCAGCCCTTTTTGTAGTAACTAGAAACTGGAAGCTGAATGGATGCCCAGCAACTGGAGAATGGCTGAATAAATTGTGGTATATGAATGTTATGGAATATTATTGTTCTGTAAGAAACGACCAGCAGGACGATTTCAGAGAGGCCTGGAGAGACTTGCATGAACTGATGCTGAGCGAAGTGAGCGGAACCAGGAGATCATTATACACAGCAACAACAAGACTAAATGATAATCAATTCTGATGGACATGGCTCTCTTCAACAATGAAATGTTTCAAACCAGTTCCAATTGTTCAGTGAAGAAAGCTATATACACCCGGAGAGAGGGATATGAAATATGGACCACAATGTAACATTTTCATGCTCTTTATTGATGTTTGCTTGCATTGTGTTTCCTTTCTCAGATTTTTTTTTTGTAGATATGATTTTTCTTGCACAACAATGATAAGTGTGGAAATATGTATAGATATATTCTACTTGTCAAGTATTTTAACATAATTAATATGTAGTGGATTTCCTGCCATCTAGAGGAGGGGTGGGGACTGGGGGGGAAAATTTGTAACAGAAAGCTTTGTAAGGGTCAATGTTGAAGAATTACCCATACATATGTTTTGCAAATAAAAAGTTTTAATTAAAAAAATCCTTTATTTTTCTTAAGATTTTTTTTTGTGTGTGGGGGTGCTGGGGGTGGGAGTGATGGTAGTTATGTGTGGAGATCTATGTGTTTCTTTCATAACATGACTTTTATGGAAATGTTTTACATAAGTTCACATATCCCTTCTCAATGACACTGAGGATAGGGAGAGAGAGTTTGGAACTCAAAGTTTTAAAAACAAATGTAAAAAAATTGTTTTATATGTAAATGGAAAATGTGTGTGTGTGTGTGAAGAAAGTAGGATTTTCTTGAATCCCGAAAGAAGCCAGGAGGCAAATGTGAGGAGGTAGGAAAATATTCCAGGTATGGGGTGGAGGGGAGTAGCCACTTGGAAAAGGCATGAATTCAGGAGCTGGATTGTCATATTTGAATAAGGTTTGAATACCCCTCTATTGTTCTCTGTTTGAAGACTTAGAGATATAGAACAAACTATAAGAAGAGGAACGTTTTGTGAATAGTTTGTTGTCATGAAAAGAGCTATGCAATTTCCAAAAGATGAATCAGCTCACTTTCTTCCTCTTGTTTAATACCAGGTTCAATCAGTCCATTTGTAGTGATTGTTGAAGATTATATATATATATATATACACACATATATGTATATACATACCTATGGATGAGCCCTATAGAAGTTTTGCAGAAATAGAAAGTCTTGGCTCTTATCATGTGGAAATGTAGGTATTCTTTGCAGGAAGAAGTTAGTTTCCATAGAAAATTGTAAGGAAAGGTAAATAGTTAAGGCTTAACAGACTGTAGAGGAAGGCAAATCCTCTTGTAGAGAGCTGATGTGATAGGGAAGGAGACAATGGCTAGAGAAGGATGTTAGTGAAGTCACTTATATATCTATTGGGTCTCAAATCAAGAAACCTCAAGTCAAGAAAAGCATTTACTATGTGCCAATTACTGTGCTAGCACTAGAATACAAAGAAGGGCAAAAACCAGTTCCTGATCTCAAGGACCTCACAGTTTCATGGGGGAGACAACATGTATACAAGCATGTACAAATGAGATAGATACATATACACTTATCGATACCTGTATGTATATATATGGATAAATCTATGCTACATATGTGTCTTGTTCGTATATAATTGTATCTAAATACATAATTGTAGGTATCTATCTGTATGCATATACACATATATGTATCTATATATCTAGTTTCTACATAGTTATTTTCATAGGCGAGTTCACAGTTGTTTTTATACATATCCATAGTTGTTTATATATGTATGCATGCATATATATATGAACACAATATACACATGATACACCTAGCCTGGTTGGCTAGGTGCAGGGACCAGAGAAAGACTGAAGTACTTTCCTGATCCAAGCAAGGAAGGGTACTGATAGGGATCAGTTTAATCTTATAGCCCCACCTTGATGTGTCCAGCCAAGAAATCCAAGTTCTGTCAAACCCCTGAGGACCACCCTTTGTGGAGGTTGTGGGCAGCCTGTCAGAAATCCTAGTAATGACTTTGAGGTTAATTTCCCCTATAAAATTTGTCCATGGCTCATGCCATCTTTGCTGAACCCTTTGGGTCATTCTGCCAGGACACTATCTTGGGGCATCTTTCCTCTTTCTTACCCCTCCCCCATGTCACAAGGTGTCTCTCTTCTCAAACCCCACTATACTTTATGGTGTCTTTCTCTTTCTTATAGCTAACTCTTTTAGGGTGTGAAATCCCTTTTAGGATTTAGCCTGCCAGCTAAGAGCATGTCCTAACCTAATGGGGTATTTTCTTTCTCCTGGCTAACTGTGGGTTCCACTAGGGAACTTACCCTAGTTAATTGTTAAACCCCCTCTCTTGCTAACTATATATGATCTCTCATCTATATTTCATATTTACTCTTCCTGGTATCTGTTATATCTCTTCATTTAGTCTGTAACCTCATCTAAATTAACCTATTTTACAACTACACACCTGTCAGATTGTCTAAGATGACAGGAAAAGATAATGATGAATGTTGGAGGGGATGTGGGAAAACTGGGACACTAATACATTGTTGGTGGAATTGTGAAATGATCCAACCATTCTGGAGAGCAATTTGGAGCTATTCTCAAAAAGTTATCAAACTGTGCATATCCTTTGACCCAGAGGTGTTTCTATTGGGCTTATATCCCATAGAGATCTTAAAGGAGGGAAAGGGACCCACATGTGCAAGAATGTCTGTGGCAGCCCTTTTTCTGGGGGCTAGAAACTGGAAACTGAATGGATGCCCATCAATTGGAGAATGGCTGAATAAATTGTGGTATATGAATGTTATGAAATATTATTATTCTGTGAGAAATGACCAGCAGGATGATTTCAGAGAGGCCTGGAGAGACTTGCATGAACCAATTGAGTGAAATGAGCAGAACCAGGAGATCATTACATGGCAACAATAAGACTATATGATGATCAATTTTGATGGACATGATTCTCTTCAATAATGAGATGTTTCAAACCAGTTCCAGTTGTTCAGTGATGAGGAGAGCCATGTGCACCCAGGGAGAGACCTCTGGGATCTGAGTCTGGACCATAACATAGCATTTTCACACTCTCTATTGATGTTTGCTTACATTATGTTTTCCTTCTCAGGTTTACTATTTTTATTTTTTCTCTTCCCTGTACAGCAAGATAACTGTATAAATATGTATACACATATTTGATCTGTCAAATATTTTAACATAATTTACATGTATTAAGACTTCCTGCCATCTAGGGAAGGGGGTGGGGGGTAGGAGGGAAAAATTCATAACAGAAAGCTTTGCAAGGGTCAGTGTCAAAAAATTACCTATGCATATGTTTTGCAAATAAAGAGCTTTAATAAAAAATAATAAATTAACTTATCTTTTGCCAAAGAGAATGACTATTGTGAATTCTTCATATGGCAGAGCCCCAATATTTGATGCTTCTCTAAAACGCATCAACTGGTGCCATATCATTTGCTACATCAGCCACATTACACACACACACACACACACACACACACACACACACACAAATGCCTTGAGTTGGGAGATGGAGTGTTTTGTCTGAAAAACAGTAAAGAAGTCCATGTCATTGGATCAGTGGAGTAAATAGAGGGGAGTAACCTATTAAGGAGACTAGAAAAGCAAGAACCAGATTTTGCAGCACTTTCAAAAGCCCCAGAGTTTTATAGGCGATCCTAGACGTAGCTGGATTTTGCTGCATGGAGTGGGGAGGCTGCATCGGTCAGATCTGTTCTTTAGGAAGTCACTTTGACAGTTGAATGGAGGATAGCCTGAACTGAGGAAACTTGAGACAGGCCCACCAAGAGCAAGCTATTGCACTAGCCCGGGACGTGAAGGGGAGCATATACGAGTTGCAAGGTTGAAATGACAAGATTTAGCAATGACCGGACAGGTCTAGTAGAAGAAAGGACGCACGACTGTTGTAAAGAAAACTAGATTTGGGAATCAGACTACATTGGTTTGAACGCCGATTCTCCTAGTTCCCATCAAGATGAGGTTGAGCCAGTCACTTCTCCTTCCCAAGCTTATTTTTCTCTTCTGTAAAATGAAGACTGTTGCACTAATCTGTAGTTTCTCTTCCACTTCAAGCTCGGAGTCCTATGACTGCTTCTCTGTTGTGTCCTGTGCCGAGCCTTCCCAGGCAGAGCCCAGAAGGCCTTGGACTACAAATCCCGGCAGGCCATACGCGGCGGGAAGGCAGTGGGGCGGGGCTGGGCGCTTGTCTGAGCCTCTGCCTCAGCCTCTTATCAGAGTGTGGCGGGGAGGGAGGCGCTGAGCCTTGGGATTTAGGCGCGCGCGTGCGGCAGCGGGGACGCGCCCCAGGAACCATGGCGTTCCCGGGACCAAGCGAGTGAAATAGACCCGGGAGGGGGCCGGAGGGGCGGGGCGGGGAGTGTGAGGCAGGCAGGGAGAGGCTGGGGCCGGGAAGCGCCGAGTGGGGCCGGGGCCCATGAGGAGTCCCGGGGACCATGGGCTCCAGGATCAGGTGAGCGCGGCCAGGCAGGCCTGGAGCTGGGGAGGCCGGGATGAGGTTGGGGGAAGCCGGGTTGGAGAGGCCGCGGGCCCGGGGGACTTGTTGCAGTGACAGGAAGGGCCTCCTCTGCTCGGGGGTGGGGGTGGGGCCTCGAGTTATGGAATGGAGGGGAGAAGTTGCCATGGTGACTTGAGAGGACCGGAGCGTGTGCTGGGGGGGAGAAGCAGCTGGTCAGGCGCCTCCGGGCCCCGGGTGGGGGCGGGGGTCGGGGCCCTTGGGGAGAGGAGGAGGAGGGAAACTCCTCTAGCCTAGGAGTAGGGGGAATGGGAAATGGTAGCCTAGGAAGTGCGAGTCATGTAGAGAGGGAACCACTTCAGTATCCCTCATTTTATAGAAGGGCAGTGTGGTTTAATGGTGAGAACCCTGATTTGAAATGAAGAAAATTGGTTTCAGAATACCAGACCCCACACTCAGTAGTTCTGTGGTCCTGGGAGAGTCACTCCTTTCCTTATCTGTCATATAGGGGAAATAATAATTTCACCACCTACCTTATAGGGCTGTTGTGAGAAACTTGCTTTGTCAACATTTAAAAACACTGTAGAACTGGAGCATATTATTTTTACACGTGAGGAAACTGAGGCTCAGAAAGGGAAAGTGACTTGCTGTAAGCCACATAGTTTTTAAGAGCTAAGGAGTAGGGACTGGCCAGCCCTTCTCCTGTTTCTAAATTCTGGGCACTTAAAAATAGGGCGGAGATGGAACGCCAAAAAGGCCTGGGGGTGGGGAGGGAAGGGGAAGTATGGGAAAGGAATCTCTAGAATTTTAGGATTTAGAAACTCTTCTTCATAAAAATCTCTTTAGTCAGAGGAGAGAATTGAGGGCCAGAGAAGGAAAGTGATCAAGGAAAATATTGTGTCCAGTTCTCTTTAGAGACTAAGAAATTGAGACTCAAAGAGTTAATATAACTTGTCTAAAGTCACAAAGGTGGCCAAGTCAGCACTTAAACTCCGATCATTTGACTAATTCCATTGCTTGCTCTTCCACTATGCTGAAGGGAGTGGGGGTGGGGAGTGGTGTCATAAAACACTTTGGTTGCATTTATTGAATGCTTACTTGTGCCTGGCATTGTGCTAAACTTTGGGTATTGTGTTATAGTTATTTAAGTTTGTATCTTCTTCTGAGCTTCTTGAGTACTCTTATCCTGTCTGACATAAACATTGTATCTCTCCAAGATTCAGGCTTAATATTTTGTGAAAGGACTTAATAAATGTTTGTTGAATGAATGAATCAGTAAGGATATGCTTTTCTGACCTAAGTGCCTTATCAAGTGAGATTATATGTAAAGTGCTTTGCAAACCCCAAATTATGCCAATGCTGGCTTTTGCTACTACTGTTGTTGCCCCTGGATCTTGTCTGTGGCACCATTGTCTTTCTTTTTTAACTAGTATTTGCTGCTACAGCTTGATTAATAAGTTGATACCTGGGCAGATCTTTTCATTGTAGAAGTGGCTAGATCCCTGAAATATTACATTGGTAGCTGTAAGATTAACTTTAGCCTATTTTAAAAAGAAACTGACCATTTTTATTATAGGAGAGGAGAGGGGAAATCTGCATGCAACCCTTTGATAGATGAATTCTATCCTTCAGTGTATTTGGATATTGCTGAACCTTGTGAAGTCCTTAAAACATGAAAGCCAAAGTTTTGTCCTCAGTATTTTTCTGTTGTCTAGTTATTTAAGGGAGATGATGTTTATAGTCACTATCATTATTATAATCCATAGCTCATGGTTTTGTTTTTGTTTTTTTGGGTTTGGTTTTGTTTTGTTTTGTTTTGCTTTGCTTTGCTTTGTTTTGTTTTGTTTTTTGGATTTTAGCATTTTACTAAAGACCTATTTCGATTACCTAATCTTGAATAGTAGGTAATACTGGGTAATTGAAAATTGCCCCTGGAGTAAAAGCTGAGTTGAAAAGATTTTTTGAATACAGACCTAGAAATGGATGGAGTTTAGAGAGGATTCATCAGGTTGATTTGCAATGTGTTTTTTTTTTTTTTTTTTGCCGAATAAGTCTCAAAGACCACTACATCCTAGAGGACAATAGGATCACAAATTTTAACTAGAAGGGACCTTAGATATCCACATATTTATTTTATAGCTGAGGAAACAGGCCCAGAGAGAAGTGACTTATTTGAAATCACACAAGGTAGTAATTGGTAGACATGGGATTTGAAAACAAGACCTCTGACTATAAGTCCATTGCCTTTGAAAGAAATGTTCTGTTGATTTAAAAAAAAAAAAATACACAGAGACCTTGAACCTCCAAAGCCATTCAGTGTAGCCTCCTCATTTTACAGAAAAACTCCTCAGAAAACTGAGGTTTGGGAAAATTAGATGACAGTCACTTAAATCTTAATCATCAAAGGTGAGATTCTACTGCAATTGTGATGATAATTAGCATTTATATAACACTTTACAAAGCTCTTTCCAAATATCTCATTTTATCCTCATGACAACCCTGAAAGATTGGTATTATTATCTTCTCCATTTTAAAAATGAGGAAACTGAGGCGTACAGAGTAAGTGACTGAGGCAGGATTTGAATTCCAACATTCTCTCTGCTTTGCTACCTAGTCATTTCATTTCCATTGACTTTGTCATTCTACCTCCCCCAACAAATAAATACAGTTCAGCAAAATCAAGTCAACACATTGACTAAGCCTATTCATTGCCTCTTTATTAAGAGTTGAGAGCATTTTTCAACTTCAGTCCTTTATTGCCCTATTAGGCACTGCATTGTTTTTAGTATTATTTTTTATTATGGTCATAGTATAAATATTCTCTTTTCTCTTGTTGTACTCACTTTACTCAGTTGGTATAAAGCTTCCCACATTTCTCTGAATTCTTCATATGACATTTCTTATGCCACAGTAATATTCTATCATTTTCATATGCCAGTTTTGTTCATCCATTCCACAATTGATGGACTTCGGGGCTCACTATTTTAGGCCATCTTCCTTAGTAGGGAAGTATCATCTTTTTAATCAGTAGGAGTACACACATTGATTAAATTATTCAAGGTGTTTTATCACTTCAAAGTTTATAAAAACAGTCTTTTGAGGTAGAAAATGCAGGGATGTTTATCTTTGTGGTAGAAGGAGTGTGTGTGTCTAAAAAAAGTCAGGTAATGTAACTTGCCAATAGTTCCTTAGCCAGATTGAGTTAGTTCCGGAACTCAAATTGAAGCTTGCTCTACTATATCAGTTGCTTGATGTTTAGTATGTCTGCCTGATCTGGTAAGACTGTGTTCTCTTCTTTAAAATTTTTATAGTCCTACTTTTAAAAAGAAAACTTTTCCTTGTACATGAAAAACAGAAGGGGTATGAAGACAGATTTGTAGCAATGCTTCGGCTCTAACCACATCAGAGACTGATAGTATATGGGATATTAATTCTATGTAATTCAATTGCTGGATTTTCAACAAATTCCATTGCTAAAATTCACCTAAAGTTCTAGAACCATTACTTGAGTTTTTAAAAAGCTACTTGTAAGTTTCATTTCTAGACACAATGAAATTTTGTTATCATTATCACCATCTTACTGATTTAGGAACTATAATTTTCAGTCACAATTAAGGATGGTAATATATTTGGTGAAGTATCTTCTCCCTATACCAGGATTCTGGAGGGAAAGTTGCAAGGGTCTTTAGATGCCTTCTATTCCAACACCCTTTATATTTGCAGATCAGAATAATGAGGCTTAGAGGGTGAATGATGGAATAATGGTGTGGGGAAAGAACATTGGCTTTGGGACAGAAGAAGACTTGAGTTTCAGCTTTGTTGCTAACCATCTGTGTGACCTTGGGCAAATCACTTAGGTTTTTTTTTTGGGGGGGTCCTCAGTTCTATTTTTTATGAGTTACCCTTATTCTTTGCTTATAGCCATTCAGGCAGCTAGTGAAAAAGCCAGGATTCAAATATAGTCTTATGAGTTCAAGGCCAGTGCTCTTTCTATTATATTATACTACACTGGTTTCTTTACTGTCATATTTTCCCTGTTAGTGTTTCTCCCACTTGTAGACCGCTGCATGTATTAGCTATGCATAATCATTACATTGATCCACCCCCCTTCTTTAGAAATGTCAGAGAATCCTGTCTCTCCTGTTACTAGATACTATGCTCCCCCTAGCCCATTTCCAGTGTAGCCTTTTTTCAAAGTACTTTTTGCATCTTAGACACCTATTATAATAAAGATGATAAAATTGGTTTATTTCAGTGTTTTGAGTTTTGTTCCTGTGAAATTTAAAAAGGGGAACAGCCTAAGGGTGGGGCTGACAGTTACTTTACTGGAATAGTATCCTCCAAGTTTTATTGTACTAGGCTGCATGACTCTAGTGTTGCAACCTTCATTGAATCATAGAAGGGAATATTAGAACATAGTTTTAGAGTTAGTAAGGACTTTGAAACATGGAATGTCAAGTTAGTAAGGGCCCTTAAAACACAGAAAATTAGATCACTGAATGTCAGATCAAGAAGGAATTTTAGATACCATTTAGGCAAACCCCAATCTGATGACTAAAGCTCATCACCAGATATTCTACAAACAGTTATCTTGAACACTTAAACACAAGAAGTTCTGCTTGAATACTTCCAGTTACAGGGAAATGTTTCATGACTCCCGAGTCTGCTCATTTCACTGTTGGCCAACTCTATTAAAAAAGTCTTTCTGGTATTGAATTGAAATTTTCTTCCCTCAAATTCCTACCTAGCGATCTTACTTCAGCTCTCCAGGACTGAGTGGAGTAGATCTAATCCCTTTTTCTTAAGTATTTGGGAGTTTTTTTTTTCCTACTTGAAAACTGTTAAATTTGTACTGGTGAGTTGCTGAAATATTGCTGAACAACTCTGGAAAAATTTGTTGCTTATAATAAAGAAGTAAGAGGAAAACCTGCATAGCACATATTTTCTTTGGTTTGCACTTAACATGAATAAAACGTTAAAAAAAATCTAATTTTACAGAATTTTGGAGCTGGAAGAAACTTAAAAGAGACCCTTTCCACCTCTTGTTTTTCTGAGGAGAAAAGTGAAATCCATAGTATTTAAGTGCCTTGCCTCAGGTTATACAGGAATTTAATAGTAAAGCTAGGACACAGACTTACATCTCCTGACTCTTGCATCAGTTTTTTCCATGATACCACATTTAGATTATATATAAGAAGAGCCTATTTTGGGTTTTATCTTTGGTGTATATTAAATAACTGTTGAATGAATGAAAATTGGGAAGTAAAAGACTTAGTTTGAAATAAATAAAACGTTAGCATGAAAGATTTGTTACTTATAAAAGAGTTGTATAACCGGCATTTACCAAGCATTGCATTCAGAGCACCATGTAGGTTTAAGTTTCTAGTAGAGTCAAGGAGCATAACATCTTTGAGTTGAAAGGAACCTCTATGGTCATTAACCCAGCCCCTACCTGAATTAGAATTCCTCTGATAGAAACCTTCATCAGCTTCATTGAGCCTTCAGAAATTCACTGCTTTCTAATGCATCCTATTTCAATTTTGGTCTTATTTTTAGGCAGTTAAATTGCCTCCTTATAACTTCTGCTCATTGATTCTAGTTTTGATCTCTGGGACTAAGGAAAACAAGTTCATTCCCTTTTCTGCAAGACTGTCTTTCATGTATTTGAAGATAATTATATTTTTCCTTAAATCCTCCCCATATTAAGTATCCCCAATCCTTTCAATTGATTCTTCAGACTTCTCCCAATCCTGGTCTCCCTCTTAGACACATTCTACCTTATTAATACTCTTCTCCATTTGTTCACTTGCTAAAACAGGAATCCAACATGATACAATAGCAGAACCATGGACTTCGAACTGAATTTGAGATCTGGCTTTGAAACTTCTGAACTTCTTGACCTTGGGCATATCACTTGAGATTCACTAGCCTCAGTAGAAGGGAGTATAGGCTTAGAATTGCTTTGAATGCTGAAAATTCAAGTGATTTCATTTCTTGTCATATAGTTAATGTTTGTCAGAACCCTATTCTTCATTCTAGGATCAGAACATAACCATTATACCGCTTGTTCTTTTAATATCTTAAGTTTTAAAGCAGTTATATTCCTTCATTGATGGAGAGTTTTCACCCCTCCTGATGTATACTGATGAAATTAGAGATCTGGACCAAAAGTAGATGGGTATAATAAGACTGATAATCTTGACCTCAGGGGTTTGGAACAAAGGAAAGGCTTTAATCAGGTGCTTGAGCTGTTCCTCCTATTTGCAAAAAGTAACATTGATTGTAGAGGAAGACCAGGATCCTCCCTGAATAATACAGAAAAAATGAAGAGACTTGACTTTCCATGAGACAGGGTCAGTCAGTAACTGAGATTCAAAAGTCTCAGGTTAATACTAGGTAGCCATTAGCTCTCTTGCTCTTGGTAGAATACAGGAAAACAGACAAATTTGGTTCTTTGAGCTTTTGGCGACTCTGTTTTGTTGGAAATGTTGCCATAATATCTGAGTGCTTGAAAAGGGAACTCATGAAGCATGAAATTGTATTAAGTGTAAAGTTTGTGCAAAAATGAGCCTTCTTGTTTTTGAAACTATACTGCTCTTGAATAGTAGCTTAGGGGAATTGGAAAAGTACAAGACCCACGTTTGAATCATGGCTCTGCCATTTAGTGTTTGAAATCTCTTCACCTTCTAAGCCTTAAGCTTTACCACTGGTAAAGTGGGAATAGATATATCTTTCTCACAAGGTGGGTGGGAGAAAAGTGGTTTTAAGACCTATAGGATGGTGAGTAATTTCTTATTGCTATAATACATTCTAAGTTTCTGTGTCTCAGTGGCAGGAGAAAATAGACCATTTATGACTGACTGACCTTATTGACTTTAACTCAAGGCATTACTTCGCCTGCTGAGACAAAATTTCAAACAGCAGATTCCAGTTCAAGCTTCTCCACTAATCTTACTTTTCCTATTCCCATCCTCGATAATAAGAAAATTCAGGAATATATTTGTTAAATGGCCCCACTATATACTAGGTACTGTTGCTAAACACTGAAGATAAAAAGATAAAAATGAAACAGTCTTTGCTTTCTAGAAGTTTATAATTCTGCTGGGGGATACAAGATAATTTCAAGGGGGAGAGAGTCCTAATCATTGAGATGGGAAATGAGCAGGAAAAGTCGACATAGAATGTGGCACCTGAGCCTTAAATTCTGAGGCCAACATGAGAAGGAAGCACATGCCACATACAAAGGGTCGCTTGTGAAAAAAGCATGGATGTAGGAATAAGAAAGGTCTGTGAAAGGATGAGTTGGTTGAACCCACAAAAACACAGGTTTATCACAAATGGCCTTATGGAAAGAGAGCTCTTAGGCAATTTGAAAACCAAATGGTAGGGCAGCATCTGTGTTGCCTTTGCTTTTTAAAAAATAAGTTATTTCATACATGAAATTGAATTGAAATACTTTCAAATGTGACTAGCCCACTTTTTTTCTTTGAATTACTGGAAAACATTTAAAGTGATCCTGGGAGAATTCTGATAATAATGTTTAGATGTATCTGGATATGATTGTCCACATTATTTGATGGAGTCATTAGGGGTTTATCTAGAAGTCCTGTGACATTCTCAGTATGTTTAAATTCCAGATCTTTAAACACTTTAAAAGTATAGGAAACTTATAAAAGTGAAAGCAAGGACCCTGGATTAAAGTTTAGGAGGTTTATTCCTGGGAAGCAAATTACAACCCAATATAAAGAAGTATTTTTTAACTGCCTTGCAGTGGAACAAGTTGCCTTGAGTACTAAATGAACTTCATCCCTGGAGGTCTAGAGATTGCATAGTCAGTTGTTGGGAGTTTGTGCTACACATGGCGCTTTCTGAAGTTTTTACACCTATATGAAACTGGGATCCCTATTAATCTTCTAGGATGCTTTGATTCTGAAATGTCATAAAGTTAGCGCCCTGGAAAGCTCCTGAAAGGTTATGTCTGACCTGCTGGGGAATTAATAGCTAGCAAAGCGTGGACAGATATGTTTAAATCTTATTTAGTCTTGAAATGATCCCTATGGATTGGAATGTGGTTAATGTAAAGTAATTTAACTGATAGCCCAAACACATTGCCGGAAATTGTACTGCAGTCTAACATCAGTTGTGGTGATGCCTCAGAACTTGCTTCAATGCATCAGGTGAAGGAAGTGGGTTATAAGTCATTGAAGGAAGTATTCTAAGTGAGTTTGAAGTAACTTGACACATTTATGGATTTAAGGAAGAGAAGATGAAATATATCAGAGCGTCTAGCAATGAGAAAACTGGGCAGGAAGGCTAATTCAGCATTCTTTTGTTGTTTCTTATTATCCCATGTAATTTTTTTCTTAATTTAATTGATAATTATTTAATGCCTACTTTTTGCTAGCACTGTGGAGGAAACAGGTTTTTGTAATTAGTTGCTGATATTTAAAGATTTCAGGGCTACAAGTCATGAGGCCAGAGTTCTAGTCTTACTTCTGCAAGCCATTTTTCTTCTCTGATCCCAATTTCCTGCTCTATGAAATGAGGAAATTTAGACTAGATCTCATTAATTTATAACATTTTATGTCCCAAGGCTTTATTCTTCTATTATCTAACATTCTTCCAAGTTCTAAGGCCCCTTCTAATTCTAACATCTTGTCTTCTAAGGTCTCTTCTAGCTCTCACATTCTAGGACAGTGATTCTATGATTTTTCTAGCTGCAGCAAAGTCAACCCATTTATTAGGGGTGAGATGAGGGTGGGATGTGGATTGAGGACAGGATGTGTTCATCTGATAGGAAGGAAGGTTAATGCTGAAGGTAGAAGCTAAAAAATAGTATTTATTATTGTGTTAAACCTCTTGTGATGGGGGAAAGCAGACTTGGATTCTGTTATGGTTGTGAAAGTACAACCTTTTCCTGGCCCTTTGGGATAAAAGGTCTTTGTTTCCAACGTTCTTTTTGTTTAAAACTGTCTTTGTTGGGCAGTGGGAAAATAAACAAGAAAGAAAAATACATTAAAGAAAGCAGAACCTCATTTTAGACCCATCTATTCTTAAGCGTCAAACAATCATTATTTCCCAAGTCGCTATGAATTATACAGAGACAAAATAAATCAATTCAATAAAAAAGCATTTTGAGAAAAGTAATGCGGTGTTCCTATGCTTCAGTACTGGCTCTACTGTTTATTAGCCAAGTGACCTTGGACAGAAGATTGTCCCCTTCACCTCATCCCAAGAAAAACAATTATTGGAAGCAAAACACCATTACTTCTTTAATTATAGCATCTCTGTCTTTATATAGCTGGTTTATAAGATTTTAAATGGCTAAAACTTTGAAAACATTAGAGATGACAAATTAAAAGTAAAGTTTTGTAATTGCTTATGTAATTATATAACAAAGTTAATCATTTTATATTGTCTCAACAGTGTCTTACTTTTTTCATAATAGCTTTTTATTTTCAAAATACACACACAGATAGTTTTCAGCATTCACCCTTGCAAAACTTTGTGTCCCAAATTTTTCTCCCTCTCTTCTCTCACCCCCCTCCTGTAGACAGCAAGTAATCCAATATAGGTTAAACATGTGCAATTCTTCTAAACACATTTCCACATTTACCATGCTGCACAAGAAAAATCATCAAAAAGGAAAAAAAGAGAAAGAAGAAAACAATAAAAAAGGTAAAAATACTATGTTGTCATATACTTTCAGTCTCCATAGTCCTCTCTCTGAATGCAGATGGCTTTTTTCATCACAAGTCTATTGGAATTGACCTGAATCATCTCGTTGTTAAAAAGAGCCAAGTCTATCAGAGTTGATTATAACATCATCTTATTGTTGCTGTGTGCAGTGTTCTCTTTGTTCTAGTCACTTCACTTAGTATCAGTTCATGTAAATCTCCAGGCCTTTCTGAAATCATCCTGCTGATCATTTCTTATAGAAATCCAATATATTTATATACTAGATCTTATTCACCCATTCTGCAATTGATGGGCATCCATCCAGTTTTTAGTTTCTTGCCACTACAAAAAGGCTGTTACAAATATTTTTGCACATGTGAGTACTTTTCTCTTTTTTATGATTTCTTTGGGATATAGATTAAAGTAGAGACATTGTTGGATCAAAGGATATGCACAGTTTGATAGCCCTTTTGATAAAGTTCCAAACTGCTTTCCAGAATGGTTGGGTCAGTTTACAACTCCACCAACAATCTGTTAGTGTCCCAGTTTTCCCATGTTTATTATCTTTTCTTGTCATCTTAGCCAATCTCAGAGTTATGTAGCAATACCTCAGAGTTGTTTTAATTTACATTTCTCTAATCAATAGTGATTTAGAGCATTTTCATTTGACTAGGAATGGTTTTAATTTTTACATCTGAAAATTGTCTTTATATCCTTTGACCATTTATCAATTAGAGGATGGCTTGTATTCTTATAAATTTGAATCAGTTCTCTATATATTTTAGAAATGAGGCCTTTATTAGAACCCTTGGCTATAAAAATTTTTTTCCCCCAGTTTTCTGCTTCCCTTCTAATCTTGGCTGCGTTGGTTTTGTTTGTACAAAACCTTTTAAATTTAATATAGTTCATAATTTCATTTCATAATATTCCCTAGTTCTTTGGTCATAAATTCCTTCTCCACATATCTGAGAGATAAATTATCCCTTGTTTTCCTAATTTGCTTAAGTATCATCCTTTATGTCTAAATTATGAACCTATTTCAACCTTATCTTAGTATGGGATGTTAGGTATTAATGCCTAGTTTCTGCTATACTATTTTCTAATTTTTCCCAACAATTTTTATCAAATAGTGAGTTCTTATTCCAGAAGCCGGAGTTTTTGGGTTTATTGGATACTAGATTAGTTTAATCATTGACCATTGTTTCATGTGAACCTCATCTTTTCCACTGATCAATTACTCTATTTCTTAGCCAGTACCAAATTGTTTTGATGATTGCTACTTTATAGTAGTCTTATGTTTGGTATAGCTAAGTCACTTTCATTTGTATTTTTTTTTTTTCATTAATTCTCTTGAAATTCTTGACCTTTTGTTCTTCTAGATGAATTTTGTTATTAATTTTTTTAGCTATAAAGTAATTTCTTGGCAGTTTGATTGGTATGGCACTGAATAAGTAGATTAATTTAGGTGGAATTGTCATTTTTTATTATATTAGCTTGGCCTATTCATGAGCACTTGATATTCTTCCAGTTGTTTAGATGTAACTTCACTTGTGTGAAGTATTTTGTAATTGTGTTCATATAGTTCTATTATCTACATTTATTTGAAGTGGAATTTCTCTTTCTATCTCTTGCTGCTGGACTTTGTTGGTAACACAGAAATGCTGATGATTTCTGTGAATTTATTTTGTAACCTGCAACTTTGCTAAAGTTAATTGTTTCTGGTAATTTTTAGTTGATTCTTTAGGATTCTGTAAGTATACCATCATGTCATCTGCAAAGAGTGATAATTTTGTTTCCTCATTATCTACTTTAATTCCTTCAATTTCTTTTAATTCTCTTATTGCTAAAGCTAAGATTTATAATGATGGTGATAGTGGGCAACTTTGTTTTACCCCTGATCATATTGGGAATGGTTCTAGTTTATCCCCATTACTTTTGATGCTGATGGTTTTAGATAGATGCTACTTCTCATTTTAAGGAAAGTTCCATTTATTCCTATGTTCTCTACTGTTTTTAATAGGAATGGGTGTTGGATTTTGTCAAATGCTTTTTCTGCATCTATTGATATAATTATATGATTTCTGTTAGTTTGATTATTGATATAGTCAATCATGCCAGTAGTTTTGCTAGTATTGAACTAGCCCTGCCTTCTTGGTATAAATTCTTGGTCATAAGTATCTTATTTTACTTAAGGTGTTAATTTGTTGAGAGGTTAATTAGAAGGTACATCCTTTGCTAAAGTGTTCTATTTTAGGATTAAGATGACAAATGGATATTTGTAAAACAGTAATATATGTACTTTTTGCCTGTTTGTCTAATCTTGAGGCATTGGGATTTATTAGATGATGGCTGTTTGCCTCTCATATTGGAAATTATATATAGCTCCTGGTCACATAGTTGTTAATTAATACTCAAATGGCTTACTAAAATTGTTATGTATTAGAGAGATGTGAACCTCTACTGGATTCCTTCCTCTATTACTTTTTAATTGCATGACTAGCTTGTTTGCTCTGTCTTGGGTGTTAGTTTACTCATATGTACTAGTTTTTCTCTTAGTTTCCTTCTGGCTCTAAACTTTATAATAATAATAATAATCATTATTATTATTATTTGATTTTTTTTTTTTTTGCTGAGGCAATTGAGGTTAAGTGACTTGCTCAGGATCACACAGCTAGGGAACGTTAAGTGTTTGAGATCAGATTTGAACTCAGGTCCTCCTGACTTCAGGGCTGGTGCTCTATCCACTGTGCCACCTAGCTACCCTTAAACTTTATAATTCTTACAACAATGAGTTGTATCAAAAGTAAATATGTGATTATATTATATATATTATATTAAAAGCTATGAAATGAACTATAATGACTTCCTGTGCTGTGTTCATTACAATAACTTACATTAACTCATTAAGCATCATCTCTAGGCAGTGGAGAGTCTGAAGATAAGATAATAGTTGAATAGGATTTTGATTGAGATAAATGTAGTAGTACTAGTTAGTGTAGTAATATCAAAGAGTGATCCAGACAAGGAGTTAGTTCCAGGAAAATTTAAGAATAGAAAGGATTTAAGGATGGAGGAGGAAGAGGCTTGATAAAGAAGATGGTGCCTAAGATGGGTCTTGAAGGAAGAGATTTTATATATATGTAAAAATTTTATGTCTCTTTGTCTCCATTTCTTTCTCTTTTCCTCTCTCTTTCTCTTCTTCCCTTTCTGCTTTGCAGTTCTTGTGGTGTTATCTAATTGTCAGTTATTATTTCATCAGGTCTTATATGGAAGGAATACATTGCAAGTATGGAAGTGAGAAAGGACAGGATGACTTCAGATACTAGCTAATAGTCCAATCTAATTGGAAAGTAGACAGGATTAAAAGGGAATAGAGTAAAATAAGGCTAGAAAAGTAGAGTGGCTTTAAAATAAGGAGGGCCTTCAATGACAAAATTTTTTGTTGTATTTTATTCTGTAGACAGTAGGGAGCTATTGAAGGTTTTTGAACAAGGGTGTTTGTTTATTAGGTAGAGTATTTTGGCTGCTAGAGAAAGGATGACTTGGATAGGGGAGAGACTAGAGACAGGAAAACAAGTTAGGAGTTCATTACAGTAATACAGGCGAAAGATGGCCCAAACTAGAGTGGTAGCAGTAAGAGTTGATCAGAAAAATCTGACTTGAGAGATGGTGGAAAAGTAAAATTGTCAGGACTTGGTAGTTCAGTTAGTCAGCAAGTACTGACTTAAATGCTATGTGCTGGTAATCAAGGAATATAAAATAAAAGTAAAACAGTCCCTATCTTCAATGAATATTCTATTGAGAGGAAGTTTATACACTAAATAAATATGTACAAAATAAATACAAATTAAAAATTACTAACCAATTCCTGGGGGGACAAGATCAGGAAAAGTGTCAGATGGCAGTAAATTGAACTTTCTTCAAAAAACAGAATAAAACAAAACAAAAACCTTGTAACAAATATTTATAGTCAAGTAAACACTTTCTCTCTCTCTCTCTCTCTCTCTCTCTCTCTCTCTCTCTCTCTCTCTCTTCCTCATCCTCTTCTTCTTCCTCTGCCTTCAGGATTAGGAAATTGGTTTTGCTTGTTACTTATTCTCCCCCCTCCCTCCAGTACACTATTCTCCTTCAGTGGAAATTCCCCCCCATTTGTTTCCTTGCTTACTTAGCATTCACCAAATTGTTGGGTTTGTGTGTATATGTGTTCAATCTCCTTTGTCTGTTTCAGGTAATGGTGAAGTTCATCTGACATCCATTCCCCCCACCCTTTCCTCCATGTTTCTGTGCTTCTCTTTTTAGGTATTCCAAATATGAGACATAGTAAGTTGCTTTGCATTTTTCCCTCCTTTCTATAGTAATGCATTTCTTTTAGCTTCCCTCCCACCCACCCCCACTACTTCTTCCTTTAGAATCCTCAGAATAGAATCCTTAGTAAACCAGGCCCTCTGGTTTTTTTTAACTCCCTCAGTACCCTTTGAAGACATTAAAATGCTATGTGTGTAAAGAAGAGATTAAATGCAAGAGATGTAGATGGAGAAATGGCAAGATTTGCCAGCTGATTGAATATGTGGGATGAAGGAATATAAGGAGTTGAGGATAATATTGAGATTCTAAACCTGGAAGACTGGAAGGATGGTGATATCTAACATAAATAGAGATGTTTTAAAGAAAGGAGAGTTTTGGGGGAAAGATAATGAGTTCAGTTTTAGATATGTTGAGTTTTAAGATGCTTATGGGACAGGAGTGGGGGGAACCTTTTTTTAAATTTATTTTTTATTTTATTTATTTATTTTTTTTATTTGCAAAACATATGTATGGGTAATTCTTCAACATTAACCCTTACATAGCTTTCTGTTACAAATTTTTCCACCCTACTCCCTACCCCTCTCCTAGATGGCAGGATATCCACTACATGTTAATTATGTTAAAAATACTTGACAAATCAAATATATGTATACATATTTCCACACTTATCATTGTTGTGCAAGAAAAATCAGATAAAGGAAACACAATGCAAGCAAACATCAATCGAGAGCATGAAAATGTTATGTTGTGGTCCACAATTCATATCCCTCTCTCTGGGTGTATATGGCTTTCTTCACTGAACAATTGAAACTGGTTTGAAACATTTCATTGTTGAAGAGAGCCATGTCCATTAGAATTGATTGTCATATTGTTGCCGTGTATAATGATTTCCTGGTTCTGCTCATTTCACGTAAGTCTCTCCAGGCCTCTCTGAAATCGTCCTGCTGGTCGTTTCTTACAGAGCAATAATATTCCATAACATTCATATACCATAATTTATTCAGCCACTCTCCAATTGATGGGCATCCTTTCAGTTTCCAGTTTCTAGCCACTACAAAAAGGGCTGCCACAAACATTCTTGCACATGTGGGGCCCTTTCCTTCCTTTATGATTTCTTTGGGATATAAGTGCAATAGAAATGCTGCTGGGTCAAAGGGTATGCACAGTTTGATAACTTTTTGAGCATAGCTCCAAATTGCTCTCCAGAATGGTTGGATCCGTTCACAGTTCTACCAACAATGCATCAGTGTCCCAGCCTTCCCACATCCCCCCCAACATTCGTCATTATCTTTTCCTGTCATTTTAGCCAATCTGACAGGTGTACAGTGGTACCTCAGGGTCGTCTTAATTTGCATTTCTCTGATCAATAGTCATTTGGAGCACCTTTTCATATGACTACAAATAGTTTTAATTTCATCATCTGAAAATTGTCTGTTCATATCTTTTGACCATTTATCGATTGGAGAATGGCTTGAATTCTTTTTTTTTTTAATTTTATTTTATTTGCATAACATATGTGTGGGTAATTCTTCAACAATAACCCTTACATAGCTTTCCGTTACAAATTTTTCCCCCCTACTTCCCCACCCCTTCCCTAGATGGCAGGATATCCACTACATGTTAATTATGTTAAAATATTGGCAAATCGAATATATGTATACATATTTCCAAACTTATCATTGTTGTGCAAGAAAAATCTTATCTACACAAACGATATATCAGATAAAGGAAACACAATGTAAGCAAACATCAATCAAGGAGTATGAGAATGTTATGTTGTGGTCCACATTTCGCATCCCTCTCTCTGGGTGTATATGGCTTTCTTCAGTGAACAGTTGGAGGTGGTTTGAAACATATCATTGTTGAAGAGAGCCATGTCCATCAGAATTAATTGTCATATAGTACTGTTGTTGC
>JAJPUD010002636.1:211403-257934 GCA_023553655.1 Myrmecobius fasciatus
TTTTCAGTTCACCATTTTTATTTTCCAGTGAATTGGTGATTTTTTCCAATTCACCAATTTTGTTTTTCAGTAAACTGTTTTCTTTTTCCAGTTCACCAGTCCTATTTTCCAGTTTTTGATATTTCTGTTGCCCTGATCTCAATTTATTTCCCCATTCTTCTTCTAGCTCTCTTTTGAGATTCTTAATGCAATCATCCAGGTAAGCCTTCTGAAAGGGAGACCAACTTAAGTCTGCCTTTGTGGCTTCATCTGGGATTGTTTTCATAATGTCAGGATCTGGGGACTGTTCTATTTTTTCTCCGTAAAAGCTTTCTATCGTGAGAGCTCTCTTCTGCTTCTTGCTCATGATTTAAAGTTGGGATATTGGTCAAAACCGGAGAAAACTGCAACGATTTGTATTTGCCCTGGGGCAGTTTGCCGAGTTGACTTCTGGTCTGAGGCTGGTCGGGCTAGATTCGCACTAGGACCACGTTTTCAGCTGGTCTGGATCCACCCTTTTCCAAAGGCAGATCTGCCAAAGCACCTGCCCGCAAGCAGAGCAAAGTGGCCCAGGCATCTCCCAGGGGCTTCCTGGGTGCCCCAAATCCGCCCCTCTATCGCAGCCCTGACTTCCGCCCCGGCTGGAGTCTGATTGTGACCAGCGGCCGATTTCCCCTGAGGCTAACCTTCTCCGGAGTTCTTTCACTGTAGATCTTTGATAGAAGTGCGTTGTAGTCCGAATGCTTGGAGTTGCTCTCACTTAGAAACCAGTTGGAAGGCTTACTTTGTCTGAGTTTGAGGGATGTCCCGGGAGTTTACAGAGAAAGCTGTCCGCAGTTCGCCATCTTGGCTCCGCCCCCGGCTTGAATTCTTATAAATATGAGACAGTTCTCTATTTTAGAGATGAGACCTTTATCAGAACCCTTAAATGTAAAGATGAATTCCCAATTTATTGGTTCCTTCCTAATCTTGACTGCATTGGTTTTGTTTGTACAAAAACTTTTTAACTTAATATAGTCAAAGTAATCTATCTGGTTTTCAATTAAGAGTTCCAGTTCTTCTTTGGACATAAATTTATTCCATCTCCATAGGTCTGAGAGGTAAACTATATTACGTTCCTCTAATTTACTTATAGTATCACTCTTTATATCCAGATCAAGAACCCATTTAGATCTTATCTTGGTATGTGGTGTTAGACACAATTTAATTTTTAGAGGATTTAGGCATTTTCTTTCTAATCTGATGAAATGTAATCAAAGTAGATAATGATCAAAAGCATGCATACATATGTATATGTATGTCTTAAGATAATTTGGCTTTTCCATTGTTTGGTGACTTAACTTTTGTTGCATCCATTATATTCATTGTATATTACTTGACTTCATAGAAATTTGGAGTTGGAGGAGAACTTAAAGATTCTTGGTCTTATCCCCACTTTTCTCCCTCCCCTATGACTCCTTCCTACAGCATAGTATGGCATATCCTAACTTACCTGTAGTATACTATTCTTATTGAATCACTAAATATTATATAAAGAGTTGTGTAAAGGAAAACGCTGATTCTGATAAACTCTTACCTTATTCCCATGTTTGCTTTTTAGCAGAAACAAGAATTCGGATAAAAGAGAAAGCTTTTGTTAAGCTATATGTCAGACACTGTGCTAAGTACAAAAAAATATAGATATGAACAAAAAGAAAGACCATGAAGGTAAAGGTAGAGAAATGATTAGGCTAGAGTCATGCTTGGGTTGAACTGGGTTTGATGGTGAGCAGGGTTAGCATGATTTCTTTCAGGTTAATTTATAGTAGTCATTTATGTTTGTGTATTTGTGTTATTCACAAATGAAATGTAGTTGTACCTTTATTGCACTTACACTGTTAGTGCTAGAAGGGACCTTTAGACATAGAATGTTAGCACTGTAAGGAATATGAATATGTGCAAGAGTTGGAAGGATCTCAGAGACTATCTTGTTCAACTTCCTTGTTTTATGAAATAAAAAAAACTGACACCTAGAGATGTGGTGATTGATCCAGGGTTTCCTGGAAGCTGAAACTAGAACTGTAGTTTCTTATTCTTGTCTCATCATATTACTGCCCTTTTATCCCAAAGGAAGGCATCTTCAATAATGCATCAGTTTGTACTTGGCAAATTCGACTTTGTCAGTATTTGTATTTAGAGAAAGATTGAAGAATCAAGAGTAATTGAAGATTGTAAAGTACATGCTAGATCATGGGAATTATATTTGCAAGAATTTTTTTTTATGTATATTTTGTCCCCCCCCCCATTACATGTTTTTACATTTAAAAAGTTTTAAGTTCCAGATTCTAACTTTCCCAGCCTTCTTTCCCCACTCTGAGACAGTAAACAATCTGATATAAATTAAACATGTACAGTTCTGTAAAACATTTCTATAGGTGTCATTTTATACAAGACTTCTAATTTAAAAAAAAGAATGAAAGAAAAGAAAAATAGTGTGCTTCAGTCTGTATTCATATACTCTCAATTCTTTCTCTGGAGTTAGATAGCTGTCCTTACATGTGAAGCAGGTAGAGTAGTGACTGTGGTCAATGTTTTAGATGACAGTATAAGCTCGTGTGTGTGTGTGTGTGTGTGTGTGTGTGTGTGTGTGTGTGTGTGTGTGTGTGTGTTAGGCTGGGACTGATATCCCGGCTTCCATATTCCATGGTCCAAGGAGTTATTTGTTTCACCAACTAGCTTCTCCAGGATAGATTTTTTCTTTTTGCACAGAATTTAAAAAGATAAAATTGAAGAGTCATGAATTAGTAAGATAGATTGAAGGCAGTGATTAATATTCTCTTGAAAAGCTAGAACATATCTTAATTTTTATAGGCAAGTAGAAATAGGAAATAGTAATTAAGAAAGGTAACAAAATAGAAAAAAAAGCCTTTCTGTTTAAACATGAGTTAAGTACTCTAGATTTGGTGTCTATAAAAATAACTCTTGGAGATTTGTTGATGTCTTTATATATAACTTGTCTCATAGTGTTAGTCATGGCTTCTTCCATCTGTATCATCATCTCTCCAAATGATCATAAATACAATTGTAACTAATAATTACAGTCCATTTTATTCCTGATATTTCTAAAAGTGTCTCACAGTTTCAAACTCCATGTGAAAACATCATGATATAGATGTTAGAGCTGTCAGGAATTAAGATCCATGTAGTCCAACTTCTAAGTTTGACAGATAAGAAAAGAGGTCTGGAGAGATTTCACCTTGATACATGTTCATAGAGGCAGAGGTTACAACCCTTTATGGGAGAATAAAAAGAACATGATTCATAGTCTGAAGATCTAGGGTCTATTGATTCAGCCACTTACTATCAAATGACATGACCTTGAAGTTAATATAATGTCTGTCAGCCACCATTTCCTCAAGTAAAGGTGACCACTCCTATTTGTTAGGGCTGGTATGAGAGTTAAGTAAAATAATAAATAATAGTCATGTGGTAGATTATAATTTGCAAATTGTAAGGTATTCTAAGATGTACAAGTTTATAAAGTATAAGTTTGTACTTAAAATATATTGAACTCAATTTAACAGTTTAGCTAAGTGAGAAAACTCAACATTTATGTAATACCTGTGAACTTTTTTCCCTTCACTTTATATTTTTAAATTTTTTTTAGGGTTATACATGTACATTCATTTTTTACATATTTACATATGAATCGTGTAAGGAGAGAGAAATCACAGCAGAAAGGAAAAACCATGAGGAAAAAAAAACAGGAAAAAAAAGTTCTGTATCTGGATGTGAATGATGTCCATTCAAAGTTTATTGCAATTGCCTTGGATCACTCAATTGCTGAGAAGAAGCAAGTTTATCATAGTTGATTACCACACAATCATTTTGTTGCTATATACAATGTTTTTCTGGTTTTGTTTGTTTCACTCAGCATCATTATGATATTTTAAAAAACAAATTCTTATTTTTAGTTCGATTCTCACCATCCTTTTCCTTTCTCCTCCACTCATTGAGAAAGCAAGAAATATGCATTTTATTGTATGAAATACATATGAAATCATGTATAACACTTCCACGTCAACCATATAGAGAAGAAAAGCAAGAAAAACAAATAATAGATTTTGACCTGCACTCAGAGTATATCAGTTCTCTCTGGAGTTGGATAGTATTTTTTCATCATGGGGCTTTTGGAATTGTTTTGTATTATTTTCTTGAAAGAGTAGCTAAGTTTTCAGAGTTGATCATCATCACATTGCTCCTACTATGTATAATGTTCTCCCAATTCAGCTCACTTCACTTTGCATCAGTTCATATAAGTCTTCCCAGGCTTTTCTGAAACCATTTTGCTTGTTATTTCATATAGCCCAATACAGTTTCATCACAATCACATTTCACAACTTGTTTAGCCATTGTCCAATTGATGGACATTCATTTAATTTCCAATTCTTTGCTACCACAAAAAGAACTGCTATGATATTTTTGTAAATACAGGTTTTTTTTGTTTTTTTTTTCTTTTTCCTTTGGTCTCTCTGGGGTACAGACCTAATAGTGGTATATCTGGGTCAAAGGCAGTTTCAGATCAATTTATAGTTCTATCAACAGTGCATTGATATGCCTAATTTTTCAGTCCCCTCCAGTATTTGTCTTTTTTTTTTTAAACATGATAGCCAGTCTAATGGGTGTAAAATGGTATCTCAGCTGCTTTAATGTTCATTTCTCTAATTATTAATGATTTAGCGCATTTTTTCGTGTCTGTTAGTAGCTTTGATTTTTTCTGAAAACTGCCCATTTATGAATATGAACTGTTTTTTAAAAGTTAGTAGCTAAATATGGAAATATGTTTTGCATGTTTTCCCATATATAATTGGTATTGTTTTGCTTGCTATCTCAGTGGCTAGAAAAGGGATGTAGGGAGGAAGAGGATTTAGAACACAAAATTAAAAAAAAAGAATGATGACAATAAATTCAGAAACTTAAAAGTGAAAGTTGTTAGCTAAAATAGTTTGAAAAGCAATAGGGGTAGAGAGAAACTAACGCTTCATTGTTACTAAAGTTTGTTTTTACTTTATTCTGTTAGGATTATTTTATGAAAGTGGAAAAGTAGTGTGGTTTATTGGAAATAGAATAGGAATTAAGAGAGGGAGGTTTTAGTACTAGCTCTGTCACTTATAAGGTTGTGTTAACCTTAGGTAAATTATTTTCCCTTTCTGAGTCTGTTTTCTTGTCCATAAAATGATTAGCCTGGACTATGTGATCTCAAGTGACTCTCTGGCACTAGTTTGCCTCTTTTAAGATTTTCTTTACGCTCTTCCATTATGTGAACTACCTTTTCATCTCCTACTATTCAAAGATGATGTACAATCCTAATCATTTATTAGTGCCATATTCCTGTTTCCTAGATTACCTAAGAGTTTGTATTAGGTAAGAGAGTACAGACTGTTGTAGTGCCTCCTTCCTTGTGACAATTGGGGATTTTACTCTTAGTGCTTGTGTGCCCATATGTACATAATATTCATTTTAATATCAGCATTTTCAATTCTTTGGGGAAATGGTTAGGCACTCATGATTTAACATATAAACACATTCCTTTTTCTTTTTTTTTCAATATACTTTTTGATTTCATATTGATTTTAGATTTTATACTTTCTCCCTTTCTATGGTAACTTGGTTTATTAATCATGCTCTACAAGTTAAAAAAGATTAAACTTGTAGACCATGACTAACATATATAGTATTTTACACTTACGGTTTCTCCTTCTCTCCTACCTTTGCAGTGAAAAGAGGGAGATGCATAAATGAACCATTCCTTCATTCATTCTCTCTTAGAGACTTCTGGTTTAATGCATGGAAGAAAGGGGAAGGCTTGTCTTTTTTTTTTTTTTTTTTTTTTTGTATATCTTTGCCAGTGTGCTGGGTTTGAGGTGAAACCTGGGAATTGCTTTAATTTACACTTCTCTTTTTATTAGTGATTTGGAGTAATTTGAAATTCTTTTAGATCTGTTTGTTTATATCTTTTGACGGCTTTATTGTTGTCACTAAATCTCCTCTAGGTCCAAGCTTTTAAATTATTCTTTCATTTCATAGTGTTCAGCTTCATTTTATTGTTTTTTTTTTTCCATTTACATTGTTGTAGTCTGTATGTGTTTTATTTATGTTGTTTTTCTGATTTCACTTATTTCTTTTTGCGGGAGTTCATGTATGTCTTTCCATATTTCTCTAAATTATATTTGTTGTTTGCTAAGGTGAATTTAGTTTTTTAGTCATTCCTCAATCAATGAATACTTTGTTTTGGGTTCTTTGCTATAAAAAGTGTTGTTAATAATTTTGAAAAATATTGGAATTCTCTTCCTATCTTTGGCTGCCTTGGGAGGTAAGACTGGCGGAGAATCTCTGGATGAAAGGTTAGAGATATTTCAGTCACTTAAAAATCATGGAAAGATGGCTTTCCACTATTGACTGTTTTCATCTTTTCTTATCTTTGTTGATGTGTTGAGTATGAAGTATAAGTTGAGTTGCTTTGATTTGCATTTCCCTTTTTATTAGGCATCTGGAGCAATCTTTCTGATGGCTCTTGATAGTTTTGTAATTTTTTTGATATTTGTTTGTTTATGGTTTTTGGCCATTTATCTGTTGGAGAATTGTTCTTGTTTGGTAGTTCATGATTTAAAACATGCATTAAACAGATATGAAATATCCTTGTGTGCGCTAATGATAAATAGGCACAGTTCCTTTTTAGTATCTTTTAGGATAGAGAAATTAATGACATGGTTTCTGTCATAAATATATTTTGTATTAATTCAGAATCCTAAATGGAAAGAAGCTACAGAAAAGTCTATTGATATATAATACATAAATTGTTAAAATATGCAGAATCATTTTCTAATTAATATTTATCTTAACCATCAAGGATGATTCTCCCTTTTGGCCCCTCAACTGTATCCCCAAAACGTATAACAAGTAACTTTACAAGTCTGAACCTTTCCTTCTCTCTCATGTGAGACATTGTGTGTGTAGTAGTATCAGGTAATTGGGAGACCTGAGTGTAAGTCCTGGCTCTGCCACTAAGTGCCTTTATGACACTGGATAGGCCACTTTTTCTGGTTGTGAGGATTTTTTTATCCTTAAAAGTGCTTGTCTCAGAGTGAGGAGGATCTGAGTTCAGATGTGGCCTGAGATACTAGTTATGTGACCATGGGCAAGGCATATAAATCTGTTTGCCTTACTTTTCCCATTTGTAAAATGAACTAGAGAAGAAAATGGCAAATCACAAGTACATTTTGAATTTGTTCTCTTCTCTCCATTCACACAACTGCTACCCATTATTCCCACCCTCATTACTTTTACCTAGACCCTTGTAGTAATCTTGCAATTGGTGTCTTTGCTTTAATTCTATCTGATTAAAGCGCTTCAAAGAGATTCCAAAGAGCTGACAAGTTATTCACCTATAGTGTGATAAGGTTAAATTATCTTCTTCATTTTTTCAGCTCCCCAATTTTACATGGCTCCCTATTGCCTCTAGGATAAAATACAAGTTCCTCAGTTTGACATTCCATAATAACCTTCCACAATCCCACTTTCAACAGTCTTTTTTTATCTTATTTTATATTGCTCCTCTTGATCACTTCCCATGGATTTAACAATCATTTCTATTCTGATGATTCCCAGTTCTAAATATGTTCAGGCTTAGTGCTTCTTTCCTGAATTACAGTCTTGCATTACCAACATCTTGAACATTTCCAACTGGATGTCCGAGGGTATATTCATCTCAACATATTCAAAACAGAATTCATTATCTTGTCCCTCAAATCCATCCCTCTTCCACACTACTATCCTTATAGTTACTGAGGTTTTCAACTCCAGTATCTCAGCCTCCTCACTATATATCCAAT
This sequence comes from Myrmecobius fasciatus, assembly GCA_023553655.1. NCBI lineage: Eukaryota > Metazoa > Chordata > Mammalia > Dasyuromorphia > Myrmecobiidae > Myrmecobius > Myrmecobius fasciatus. The sequence continues at coordinate 219,254 of JAJPUD010002636.1, forward strand.
CAATTGCCAAACTTTGCCATTTTTATCTCTATTTTTATCTCATCTGTCCCTTTCTCCCTACTCACGCACCACTTTGGTTGAAGGCTTTAATGCCTCTCAAGCTGGCTCCTTAAACTATCTTTCTAATTGGCTTCCCTGCCTCCAGTTTCTCTCCATTTAAGTTTATCCAGCATACAGCTCCCAAAGCAATTTTCCTAAAGTAAAAGTCCAGTTATCTCACTAGTACTCACCCCACTATAGTGGCTTCCTATTACCTTTATGATGAGGACTAAACCTATTATTTCATTGTCATTGGAAACTATTATCTGAGGAAAGGTCTATACCAATGCAATTAGTGCCTCTGTATCTTACAGTCTTAGGACAGAAGCCTGCTGGTCACAAGTCTTCCCCACCCCCAGTGTAGCCTGAATTAAATTAAAATGTGATTGAGAAATATTTAGCAAATTAGATAAAAATATTATACAACATAATGTAAATTTGTGGTTTTCTAAGTCAGTATACTATAGCAAAGGTCCTTGAGTTTTACATTACTGGTCTTAGAGAATTCCAGTGAGAGATTAAATGATGTGCCTAGGATATCTCAGCCAGTATGTATATCTGATACAGGACCTGAACTCAGGTCTTCCTGACTCTGAGGCTAGCTTTATCCATTAGGGCATGAGACTTTTCTTTACTTTTAGGATCAAATAGAAATTTCTCTGTTTAGCATTTAAGGCCCTTAATAACCTAGCCCCAGCTGACATTCCAGCTTTCTTACATATTACTCCCCCTAAAACAAATTGGCATTTTTACTGTTTCTCATACATGGTGCCTTTGTCTTAGTCATCCCCTTCTCACCTCTTATTCTTAGAAATTTTTGTTTCCTTCAAGGCTTAGCTCAAGTATTATCTTCTATAAGAAATCTTTCTTGATCTCTAGTGCCTTCTCCTCAAAATTATCTTGGACCTGTTTTGCTCTCCTGGTTAGATTGTAAGTGCTTGAGAGCAAAAGTTTCACTTTTGCTACCTTGTGATTAAGTTGATTCTGATTGAGTTTTCACTGAAGTTTATATAAAACTTCAAGAATTGTTTCTATAGTGTTCTGCAGTGTAGTACAAATGATAATAATTTTTATGTTATTTTATTGTAGGCAAAATCCGGAGACTACTTTTGAAGTATATGTTGAAGTGACCTCACCTGGGACAAGAGGCCCGCTTTCAGGTACTTGTATGTTTTATTTAAGATGAGGTCTTTTCTGTTTGCTTTAACACATAAGATACATATATAAATGAGAGAATGTTTCTTTTTAAGTAGTAGATAGTTGTTTTGAGACTATTTGTAACTGTTTTTACATCATATTACTAGGAAAAAATCATAATAAATATTTTATACATTTAAAGTCATGTGCTGCAATGTATCATCTTGTTTCAGTTATGCCTGATAGGTCATAATTTGAATCTTACCCTGGAATATGAGGGTCAGTTGGTGTGAAGGAATGTTATTATCAGGAAAACATAGATCATGATTTTCCTTGTAAAATTCTCTATCTTTTTGTGTTCCGCTATAATCAACTTGAAAGAGACACTTGATTTCTAATCCACGTTAGTTTGTTGTGGACATGTCACCTCCTATCTTTGGACTTCAGTTTTATTACCTATAAAATGGAAGGTTGGTTTCAGTCACCCCCAACATCCCTTTTCACTCTTAAGATGGTCAGTATATATGATATTATGATAATGGATAGGATGTTAGTCTTGGAGTCAGGTGACCTGGGTTCAAATTCCTCCTCATCTTTTGCGGACTATGTGACTATGGGCAAATCATCAAAATATTTTATGGTCTCAATTTCCCTATCTGTAAAATGAGAGCTTTTGTATTTGTAGAACCTATCTCATAAAAGTTATAAAGAAAGTATCTTTTTTTTCTTCTGATTTTATTTTATTTTTATCTTTTATTTATTTATTTATTTTTTGCTTTTTGCTGAGGCAATTGGGGTTAAGTGACTTGCCCAGGGTCACACAGCTAGGCAGTGTCTGAGACCAGATTTGAACTCAGGTCCTCCTGACTTCAGGGCTGGTGCTCTGATTTTATTTTATTTTATTTTTATTTTTTTTAAATTTTATTTTTTTTATTTTATTTGCATAACATATGTGTGGGTAATTCTTCAACAATAACCCTTACATAACTTTCCGTTACAAATTTTTCCCCCAACTCCCCACCCCTCCCCTAGATGGCAGGATATCCACTACATGTTAATTATGTTAAAATATTGGCAAATCGAATATATGTATACATATTTCCAAACTTGTCATTGTTGTGCAAGAAAAATCTTATCTACACAAACGATATATCAGATAAAGGAAACACAATGTAAGCAAACATCAATCAAGGAGAATGAGAATGTTATGTTGTGGTCCACATTTCACATCCCTCTCTCTGGGTGTATATGGCTTTCTTCAGTGAACAATTGGAGGTGGTTTGAAACATTTCATTGTTGAAGAGAGCCATGTCCATCAGAAATGATCGTCATATAGTACTGTTGTTGCCGTGTATAATGATCTCCTGGTTCTGCTCATTTCACTCAGCATCAGTTCATGTAAGTCTCTCCAGGCCTCTCTGAAATCATCTTGCTGGTCATTTCTTACAGAACAATAATATTCCATAACATTCATATACCATAATTTATTCAGCCATTCTCCAATTGAAGGGCATCTATTCAATTTCCAGTTTCTAGCCACTACAAAAAGGGCTGCCACAAACATTCTTGCACATGTGGGGCCTTTTCCTTCCTTTATGATTTCTTTGGGATATAAGCCCAATAGAAATGCTGCTGGGTCAAAGGGTATGCACAGTTTGATAACTTTTTGAGCATAGCTCCAAATTGTTCTCCAGAATGGCTGTATCCATTCACAGCTCCACCAACAATGCATCAGTGTCCCAGCCCTCCCACATCCCCTCCAACATTCATCATTAACTTTTCCTGTCATTTTAGCCTCTGATTTTATTTTATTTTATTTTATTTTATTTTATTTTTTTGGAAATATTTTTTTTTAATTTTATTTTATTTGCATAACATATGTGTGGGTAATTCTTCAACAATAACCCTTACATAGTTTTCCGTTACAAACTTTTTCCCCCCAACTTCCCCACCCCTCCCCTAGATGGCAAGATATCCACTACATGTTAATTATGTTAAAATATTGGCAAATCGAATATATGTATACATATTTCCAAACTTATCATTGTTGTGCAAGAAAAATCTTATCTACACAAATGATATATCAGATAAAGGAAACACAATGTAAGGAAACATCAATCAAGGAGTATGAGAATGTTATGTTGTGGTCCACATTTCGCATCCCTCTCTCTGGGTGTGTATGGCTTTCTTCAGTGAACAATTGGAGGTGGTTTGAAACATAGCATTGTTGAAGAGAGCCATGTCCATCAGAATTAATTGTCATATAGTACTGTTGTTGCCGTGTATAATGATCTGCTGGTTCTGCTCATTTCACTCAGCATCTGATTTTATTTTTTAAAAAGATTTTTTATTTTCAAAACATGCATAGAAAGTTTTCAGCATTCCCTTAAAAAAAAATTCACCCTTGTAAAACCTTAAGTTTCAAATTTTTTTCTTCTCCTCTTCCCCTACCCCTTCCCCTAGATAAGTAATCCAATATGTTAAACATGTGAAATTCTTCTATAAATATTTCCACAGTTATTATGCTGTATAAGAAAATCAGATCAAAAAGGAAAACAAATGGGAAAGAAAACAAAATGAAAGCAAACAACAAAAAAAGTGAAAATACTATGTTGTGATCCACATTCAGTCCCCATAGTTTCTCTCTGGGTGCAGATGACTCTCTCTAGCACAAGATCATTGGAACTAGCCTGAATCACCTTGCTATTGAAAAGATCCACATCCATCAGAGTGGATCATCACATAATCTTGTTGCTGTGTACAATGTTCTTTTGATTCTACTCACTTCACTTAGCATCAATTCATGTAAGTCTCTCCAGTCCTTTCTGAAATCATCCTGCCTATCATTTCATATACCATAACTTATTCAACCATTCTCCAGCTGCATCCACTCAGTTTCCAGTTCCTTGCCACTGCAAAAGGACTGCTACAAACATTTTTGCACATGTGGGTCCTTTTCCCTTTTTTTATGATCTCTTCGGAATACAGACCCAATAGAGACACTGATGGATCAGAGGGTTTGTAGTTTGATAATCCTTTGGGCATAGTTCCAAATTACTCTCCAGAATGGTTGGGTCAATTCACAACTCCACCAACAATGTATCAGTGTCCCAGCTTTCTACGTCCCCTTCATCATTCATCATTATCTCTTCCTGTCATCTTAGCCAATCTGAGAAGTTTGTAGTGGTACTTCAGAGTTGTCTTAATTTGCACTTTTCTGATCAATAATGATTAAAGCATTTTTTCGTATGACTAGAAATGGTTTTAATTTCTTCTGAAAATTGTTCATATCCTTTGACCATTTATCAAGTAAAAAAAATGTCTTGCAAAATTGCAAAAATAAGTTACTGTTAATACTGTATGTCCTAATATTTGATTTTTAAAGACCTCTTTCACTTCTAAATTGTCATGCTATGATCTTTTAGCCTACCATCTTGTTCTTTTAAAAATAAGAGGTTTTTTTTTTTAATGGTGATTTGGATATGACCTTTTAGAAAAGAAACATAAGAAGTGATGTACATAGAAACTATAAATAGGCTCAGCTTACTTTCATTTATTTGCTCATCTTCTCCTCTTCTCCCCCCAATCCTGCCTCTCCCCATGGTAATTGGAATTAAGTGATTTGCCCAGGGTCACATAGCTAGGAAGTATTAAGTGTCTGAGGCAAGATTTGAACTCAAGTTCTACTGACTTCAGGGCTGATGCTCTATCCCCTGCACCAACTTTCTGCCCCTAATTGCTCATCTTTTTGAATGTCTTGGGTGAGCAGTCATAAATATTCAGTTTAATCTTCTTTATGACTAATTATCTTAGCAAGAGAGTATTGAGAAGGAAGGAGTTAGCAAATGTGGAAATGATATAACAGAATAAACACACTGAAACATATTATTAACAATTTACATGAGGGGAGTGAAATAAAAGGCACCATCTAGGACATGGTATCACTGGAAGGAGGTGGGCTGATCCTGTATTAAGAATCAGGGACAACAGATGGACAGCCTGAGGGCTGTATTGGTCTCCATGAAATATAAAATAATCAGAAGTCCTTCAGTGGGAATTGGGGTGGATATTCCAAGGAGAATAATAGAAAGACATGGATAACAATTGTACTGAGTGAGAGGATATGAAAGGAAACTTTTGCATTGATGAGATTATAAATTTATTGAAATATGGAATTAATTATCTTGTGAAAAAGTCATCATTACTATATAAAAGTGACAGTGGATGTCCATACCCAAGAAATCAGTTTGTATTCTAGCCAATTTGTTCTCCATATGTGACAGATACATACACTTTATGTCATTAAAAAATAAAATAACATTTCACTTCTCTGTTAGTTTTAGAAAGTATTTCTAAGCTTTTATGAGTGAGTTTGAGTGATTTATCAAATTCTTTTCTTTTTACAGATAAAAGTAAATCATTCATCATACTCATTGAATACATTCAACGAATTGTACAAAGTGACATAGGGTGTATAACCTTTAGGAAGTCATCTAGAAATGAATACACAGAGAAGAGACCTTAGACCATGTGATGTTAGTGTTGGAACAGACCCTTAAAATCACCTAGTCTGATTGTTTTAATTTTATTGAAAAGGAAACTAAGATCCGGAGAAGTTAACTGATTTAACTAAAGTTAAAAGATTAAATTACTAACCGAGCCAGCATTACAAACCTTAACCAAACTGAATCACCTGAGTTGGGAAGTTCTGAATTGTGATTGGATTAAAGCCAATTGGGAGTCTTTGCTAAATCCAGTGCTAATATGATAAGCCCAAGGGACTTAAAGGTCACCAGGCAGCCTAAAAAGGAATGAACTGGCTCAGACTGAGAAATATGGAACAGGTTAAAAAGCTTCTATGCCAATTGGTACTAGGATAAGACCTTTGAGAGGTCCACATTCAGCTTGAGCAAAGTAGGGAGATCCAAACTTCAAAAAAAGAATTACAACAATGCAATAATAACGACAACTGTTGTTTATATTGCTACTATTGATTTCAAAGCACTTTTTATAGGATCCTAGATATAGGATTGGAAGGGACCTCAAGAGTCCATCTTATTTAGCCTCTCATTTTACAACTGAAGAAACTGAGGCACAGGGAGATTTTTAAGTCCAAGATCATATGGTCGTGTCAGAAGTACCCAAGGTGTTTGATTTCAGAGACAATGATTGTTCTGTGAAGTAGGTAATAAAAAATGTTATTATCTTCATTTTACATAAGAAAATTGAAATTAAGAAAGGTTAAATGATTATACCAAAGTCACATAACTAGTGAGGGTAAAAACATATCTTGTTTCTCCATGTTCTTATTCCAAAAGCTTCTCTTAAAACGTCAAGCTGCTCCCTTAAATAAAAATCCTGCAGAAAACATTCTTGGTAAATAAAAAAAAAATAAAAACCACCTAGAAAAAGCATCACCCATTTAAGCATAAAGAGAAATAGCATTGTGCCATAAGATTACTTTTTAAAATAAATAATCATGAAGATTTTTGACCAAAACTAAATATACTTAGCCTACCTACCCATTGAGCCTTTAAATGTCATACAGAGTTAGAGTAAGCTCAAAGAGCCTATGTTGAGGAATACAATTTAGTTAAGAGTCAAAACTAAGTTAGATATTCTAAGCTTTCCAGCCCTGAGATATACTTTTAGCCATTGTCAGTGTTCTGACTTTCTTTCCCTCATCCCTGCTGTCTTTTCTCCTTTCCTGCTTTCCCCCCTTATTCCTCTCCTTCTCCTTTTTCTTCCAGTCTCTCTCCCTCCTCTCTCCAATTGATGCTCCTCCTTACCTTCTTTGCCCATTTTTCCTTCCCTGCTCTGTTTCTCTTCTCCCTTTTTGCTGTAATCTACATACATGCACTTTGGAGTCTACTGATTTTTCTTTACATTTTTCTTTACATAACTTCATATGAGTCTTTGTATTTCCTTGAGTGCTGATAATTGTCATTTTTATGACTCCATAATATTCAGTTACATCAACATATATTTATTCAGCTGTGCTCCAGTTCTTAGAAGTTGTTTTCAGTTCCATTTTTCTTCCCTCTCTCCCCCTAATTGTGGGGTTTTATATATAGGTAGATCTTTTTTCTTTTTTAATGATATTTTGGGGATGAAACCATAATAATGCAATTGTTTGGTTGAGAGCTATGATTATTATTATTATTATTTTTTGAGAGGCAATTGGAATTAAGTGATTTGCCTACAGTCACCCAACTAGTAAGTGTTAAGTGTCTGAGATAGGATTTGAACTTAGGTCCTCCTGACTTCAAGGTTACTGCTGTATTCACTGTTTCATCTAGCTGCCCCATGTAAATGATTTTGTGACTCATTGCTATATTACTTTTGCTCTTATTGCTATATTTATTGTTTATAATATTTCTTTGATCAGACTGTCACCCCACTAACAATATAAAAGTATGAATTCTCCTAAGCCCTGAAAATATTGGATTTTCTACATTTTTGCTGTTTTTGTCATTCTAGTTGCCCAGAAATTTTAAAGGGCTTTTGGCCATTGTTAAAAAAACATGAGCAATTACTTAGTATTTAATTTTGTTGGCTGCCATAAATTCAACTGTCCTAATTTTGTATAAATTGTCTGTAGTAGATTTGTCCCCCTTTGATGTTCTGCGATCCCTTATCACTGCCATTTAAGAAAATTGCAAAGATTCTACTGTATGAATTGTCTTTGTTTCTTGTATCTGAACTGGTTTTTTGGTGCCAAATTCTCTGGATGAACTTAACCATAAACATTACATTGTACAGTACTAGTGTCTGGGTATAATCTTCCCTTTGAAGTTTGTTTGCATCCCCTTGGAGGGATTAATTCCCTGCTGTGGGAAGGTGGGTTAAAAAGCATTGAAACTACTTTGCAGATTTTTAATTGGAGGATTTAGTATACATTTTGTTCTATAAACCAAGTGTATTTATAGGGTGCTTATTCCTTAGTCCTTTGCATGTACAAGTGATATATTTTTACTGTTAGAAAATAATTTTGAAATTTTAAAAGTTACTTAAAAAACTGAGATTTTTCCATAAATATGATGCACAGTAATAATCTCAGATAGATGTATTGTTTTTTTTTGAAACTTTCAAAGTACCTAATATAAATGCACTTATTTTAATTCAACAAATATATATTAAGCATTTACTTTGTTCATAGTTCTATCTGTGCTGGTGCTAGAGATGAAAAACAACCATTCCTGATCTCTGGGAGTTTACAGCCTAATGGTGGGGGAGTTATGACATGCATGGCACAGAGGAAAATGTAATAGGAACCACAAAGAATCTGACAAGAAAGCTTAGAAAATTGGAGGAATGGTATCTCTCTTGATTTGTCACAAATCCTAATTTATCTTTTAAAGTACATCTAAAATGTCACCATCTTTTCCCATCTCAGTAGAAAGTGTTCTCTCCTTTTTCTGGAGTTTTGTACCACTATGTATCTCTCCTATATCCTTTCCAAATTCTGCTTTATATTATAGTACTTGTTATACAGGTCTACTATGCATAAGGTTAGTTAGACAAATGGTGTTTCAAAATGATATAGTTAAGGCATCCTCAGCCAGGCATTTAAAGTCTTCTGCAATCTCACTGAGTTGATGAAAATAATAGCCTCTGCCTTCCACCTACCTTCCAGTTTTTTTTTGTGGTACTAATTAGTGATGTTTGCTTGTATTTGCCTTATCTTTACTAGATTGTAAGCCAAGGGTTCCCAAACATTTGTCCCCCTTGCCCTTGGTTTTCAGCAAAACTTTTCAGTATTCATAGAAAATATGAAAAAAAAAATTCTAGAGTTTACCATGCATATGAGCATAAGAATTAAAGAGATCGATTTTTTTTTTTATGGAGAAAACTGTATTTAGTATATAACAGTTTTTTAGCCCCATAAAGTTGTTAATGTAATTTTTTTCACTAATATTACTAACCTTAGAATATTTCAATAGGATTTTTTAAAATTTACTACGAGTTTTCCATACTCCATTTGGTGTGGGTCTTTATGCCCTTATTATAAGCATGTTGATAGTAAGGAGCAAGAGTGAAAAGAGCATTTACTAGATTTGGAATCTCCTGATCTTGATTTAGTCCACATCCTGATTTTTGACTAGTTTGTGACACTGGACAAGTCACTTAATTTCTCTGAGGCTCAGTTTCCTCATCTCTGAAAAAGGGAATATCTGTACTATCTATTCACAAGATAATTATAAAGAAAGTCTTCTGCAAATCTTAAAGCTCTATAGTAGGGAAAGTTCTTATATCAGCCTGAGTCTTAATAGGGATTGTTGAGTTGGATAAATGAAACATTTCTTCTTGTTTAGATAAAGAATTTCTTCCCCCCCCCCCCTTCCCAATCCCACCCATAAGCCCTACTTTCTATTGAAAGACTTTAGAAAAAAATTGTTATAAAAGTAGTATTTGCCTCTTAAAAATTCTAAGTACGCGTATGTATTTCCCTCTCAATTCTCTTTGAAATGCAACAAATCCAATAATTATTTAAGTGACTACTGGATGTTACACAGTCAATCTCTATTCAGGGTATTAGGGGAGATAAAAACAGATTTCTGCCCTCCTGGAACTTCAGGACAATAATGGTGTCAGCTAATTGTATTTGGGAAACCCACCAAATAGGATAAATCTTTTATTTACCCTTAACAAATAGTTAAGCACCTCACTCTAGCCTCTATTTTGTTAATTTTACAAATGAGTATTCACATTCTTGCCCAAACTACTTTTAGATTGAGAATGGTTCTTTTCTATGCTTTTGTTTAGGAGAGATTGGCTAGGGGATGCTTGATGTTTTGGGAACAGTACTGGAAATAGAGCTGAGACCTAGATTTGAATTTTTTCTCTGATACTAGATGTATATCCCTGGAAATTTACATAAATTTGTATTCTTCAACTGTAAAATATGAATAATACTAATTCCTGTTTAACTATAATATATATTGTTTCTGTCACAGAGACTGGTTTCTGTGCTTTTAAGAAAACATGATTCCCTCCCCTCCTCCATCCTGTCACTTAATGGTATTTTGTTTTTTCTAATTACATGCAAATAGAGTTTTCTACATTTATTTTTATAAGATTTTGAGTTCTAAATTTTTCTCCCTCCCTTCCTCTCTTCCCCCTTTATCAAAACAGTAAGCAATCTGAAAACAGTTTATATATGTACAATCATGTTAAACATATTTCCATATTAGTCATGTCATAAAAGAAAAACTTTGAAAGAAAAAAGCCGAAAATTAAAAAAAAAGTGAAAATAATGTACTTTGATCTTCATTTAGAATCAATAAGTTCTTTATCTGAATGTGGATAGCATTTTCTATCATGAGTCTTTTGGAATTGTATTACTATATTGCTGAAAGGAGCTAAGTCAGTCATAATTTATCACATAATGTTGCTTATTATTGTATTACAGTGTTTTTCTTGGTTCTCACTTTATTCAGCATCAGTTCATATAAGTCTTTTCAGATTTTTCTGAAATTTGCCTGCTCATCAATTCTAATATTACATTTATGTTCATCCATTCCCCAGTTGATGAGCATTCCCTCAATTTCTAACTCTTTGCCACCACAAAAAGAGCTGCTATAAAAATTTTTGTACATGTAGGTCCTTATCACTTTTTTGTTATCTCTTTGGGATATGGGATCTCTTTGCCTAGTATTGCTATTGTTGGATCAAAGATATGCATAGTTTCTTTTTGTTTTTAGATCTTGGGCATGTTCTGGTTCAGTTTACAACTCTACCAACAATGCATTAGTATCTCACTTTCCCCACATCTTCTTCAACATTTATTGTTTCTCTTTTCTTTCATGTTAGCTTATCTAAGTTAGGTGTGATATGGTACCTCAGAGTTTTAATTTGTAGTGTAATTTAAAGTGATTTGGGTCACTTTTTTGTATGCCATTAGATAACTAATTTCTTCATCTTAAAACTGCTTGGTCATATCTTTTGACCATTTATCAATTGGAAAATGACTTATATTCTTATAAATTTGACTTAGTTCTCTGTGTAGTTAAGAAATGAGACCTTTATCAGAAATACTTGCTGTAAAAATTGTTTTTCAGATTTCTGCTTTTCTTCTAATCTTGGTTGCATTGGCAAAAACTTTAATGTAATAAAAACTATCCATTTTGCATTTCATAATGTTCTTTATGTCTTGTTTTATCACAAATTCTTCCCTTCTCCATAGATCTGACAGGTAAACTGTTCCTTGCTCTCCTAATTTCCTTATGATATCACCTTTGTGCCTAAATCATGTACCCATATCATGGAATACAGTGTGAGAGGTTGGTCAGTGCCTACTTTCTGCCATATAGTTTTCTTAGTAGTTTTTGTCAGATAATGTGTTTTTCTTGTAGAAGCTGGAGCTTTGGGATTTATCAAATAGTTTACTGTTTGTAATGTCATTTATTATTGTGTCTTGTGTAACTAACCTATTCCACTGATCCATCACTCTTTTTCTTAGACAACACTAAATAGTTTTGATGATTGTGGCTTTATAATGCAATTTTAGATTTGGTGTGGTTAGGTCACTTTCTTTTGCATTGTTTTCATTATTTCCTTTGATATTCTTGATATTTTGTTCTTCCAGATGAATTTTGTTATTATTTTTCCTAGTTCTATAAATAATTTTTTGGTAGTTTCATTGGTATGGCACTGGATAAGTAAATTAACTTAGGTAGCAATGTTATTTTATTATATTAACTTGGCCTACCCAGGAGCAATTGATGTTTTTCCCATTATAGTATTTAGATATGACTTTATTTGTGTGAAAAGTATTTTGTAATTATGTTCATATAGTTCCTAGATTTGTCTTGACAGGTAGACTCCCAAATATTTTTTTATTATCTATAGTTATTTTAAATGGAATTTTTCTTTTTGTTTTTTTACTGCTGAGCTTTGCTAGTAACATATAGAATTTATGTGAGTCTGTAATGTTGCTACAATTGTTAATTATTTCAAGTAGCTTTTAGTTGATTCTTTAGGATTCTTTGGTATATTATCATAACCGTAAAGAGTGATAGTTTTGTTTCCTCATTGCTTATTCTAATTCCTTCAATTTCTTTTTCTTACTGCTAAGGCTAATGTTTTAAATACAATATTAAATAATGGTGGTGATAATGGACATCCTTATTTTATCCCTGATTTTATTGGGAATCCCCTAATACATGGTCAGTTTTTGTGTAGGTGTCATATATCTTTGAGAAAAAAGATATATTACTTCTATTCCCATTCAGTTTTTCTCTAGAGGTCTGTCATATCTAACTTTTTAGCAAGATATAGCTTCCTTCCTTCTTTTAATTAGATCAATTTTTGCTTTTTCTTTATCTTAGATCAGGATTGTTACTCCTGCTTTTTTTTTTCTTTAGCTGAAGCATAATCTGTTCCAGCCTTTTACCTTTTCTCTATATGTGTGTCTTTGCTTCACATGTATTTCTTGTGGGATTTTGGTTTTTAATCCATTCTGCTATTTGCTTTCACTTTATGGGAGAGTTCATCCCATTCACATTCACAGTTATGATTACTAAATGTATTTCTCACCAATCTATTCTCTCCACCCCTATTTGTACTTTTCTGTCTCCCTTCAACCTATGCCTCTTTACTGGTGCTTTGCTTCTGATACCACCTTCAATCTGCCCTCCCTTCTACAAGTCCCCCTCCATTTTATTTCCCCCTTTCCCTCCTATTTCTGCTTTCCCATCTATCAGCCCTCTTCTCTTCCCTCCGCTTCTGCTTCCCTGTAGGGCAAAATAGATTTCTATCCCTACTGTATTTGTATGTTATTCCTTCTTTGAGCCAAATCCAGTGAGAGTAAGTTTCAAACAATTCTGACTCCTCCCTTCTTTCCTTCTTTCATTACTGATGAGTAATCTCGCACTTCTTTATGTGTTGTATTATATTTAATATTACATTTAATATTTTGCCTCCTTTCCTCTTCTCCCAATATAATCTTTATTTTATCTTTAATTTTTTATACCATCACATCAAAGTCACCTCATATTGACACCCTCCATCTATGTATAATCCTTCTAATTGCCTTAGCAGAGATACAATTCTTCCTCTTTTTTTAAAAATGTGTTTTATTTTATTTATTTTTATAGTGAGTTTTTAAAAATAGTATTTTATTTTTCCAAATACATGCAGATAGTTTTCAACATTCACCTTTGTAAAACCTTATGTTCTAATTTTTTTTCGCTCTCTCCCCCATTTTCTCCTTCCCCAAGACAGCAAGCTATTCTATATATGTTAAACATATGCAGTTCTTCTAAACATATTTACATATTTATCATGCTGTGCAAGAAAAATCAGATCAAAAGGAAAAAAAAAACTACAAGAAAGAAAAAAAAAGCAAGCAAATAACAGTAACAAGAAAAAGGTGAAAATACTATGCTTTGGTCCACATTCAGTCTCCTTAGTTTCTCTCTCTGGATATGGATGACACTTTCTAAGGAATACATCTTCTTGTGTACACATGTAAACAGTTTAATTTTTTTCTTTCCTGTTTACCAATTTTTTATGCTTTTCTTGAGTCTTGTATTTGAAAAATCAGATTTTCTGTTTACTTCTGGCCCTTTCCTCAGGAAGGTTTGAAAATTCCCTCTTCCATTGTATGTCTATCTTTTCTCTGAAAGATTATGCTCAGTTTTGCTGGGTAGTTGATCTTGGTGATAATTCAAGCTTCTTTGCCTTCCCGAACATCATATTTCAAGCCCTTCATGCTTTAATGTAGAAGCTATTAAGTCCTGTGTAATCTTGACTGTGGCTTCTTGATACTTGAATTGTATTTATCTGGCTGCTGGGGAGAAATCAATTTCTTGGCTTTTCTCAACCATCTTGACTCCACCCTCAAAAAAAAAATTGACAGTTAATTGTCATCTTTGAAGGAGTCTGTGTAGGACTAATATGAAAGAGAACTAACAGAACTTTTTTTTCCTGAGAAGATTTAGATAGTTAACTGTCATAGGAAAATACATTTGTGAAGAACTTGGAGAGTTAACTGTCATCTCTGAGAGTGTGAGAGGCACCTTAGTGACATTGAATTATTTGCCTTTAGAGAAAGATTCTATGGAAAAGACATTTTACATGGAAGACATTCTGAGGAGAATTCCTGAGTAGAAGTGAGAGACTTTAGCTGCCTTTCTGAGGTGAATTTAACTTTTATACTGTGAAGAGAAAAAAAGTTAGCTGACATTTGTGAAAGAAATTGCATTGTTAGACTGTGATTCATGTGTATTGAAGGAACTAGTAGTTGTAACCATTGATGAGAGAATTCTAGTCAACATCTTTCTCTCTTTTTTTCCCTCCAAGAGTACTAAGATGACTTAGGTTGTGTTTACCTTTACCTATGACATATTGCACTAACATTTAGCTATGCCTGTATTATTTATTACTGTTAGGGTTAGAATTACAGGTATTTGTTTAAGCTTATGAGTTTGGGAGTTGAGACCTAGAAAAGAGAGAAAAGGCACAAAGGAAAAGGAGTTCCTGTGGTTCTAAAAATTAGGGGTAGAGGTTTAGAGTTAATTAACGAGATATTTTTACATTGTAAGTTTTTTGAAGTAATTCCCATTCATAACCAATAGATTGCTTTTGAACCCAGAGAGAATTAATAAGGCAGTGAGGAAATAGCATGATGATGTGTATGTAAGTTTAGCAAAATCTTACTATGTTTGTACTCTCTACCTCAAAGGGAGATTATAAGGAAAAGGTTTTGTAATCCTTAAACCTTAATGGAAACATGAGCCCAAAGAATCTGAGTTTGGAAGGAACTTGAGAAAACCATTTATTCCAATTCATACCTGAAGGAGAATCCTTTCTTTATTAAAATTTTTTTAAAGTTATTATTTTTCTCAGTTAAATATAAGCATAGATTTTTAACTTTTTTAAAAAATATGGAGTTCCAAATTCTCTCTCTCTCTCTCTTTCTCTCTCTCTATCTGTCTGTCTGTCTCTCTCCTCACTTCTTAAAAAAGCAAGAAATTTGATATAGCTTATACATGTGTAGTCATGCAAAACATTTCCTTATTAATTATGTTGCAAAAAAACAAATAAACCCACACCAAAATCCCTAATAGTAATAAAGTTTAAAAAAAAATATGCTTCCATCTGCATTTAGACGTAGATACCATTTTTCCCTCATGAGTTCTTTGGAATTATCTCAATCATTGCATTGCTGAAAATAGCTGTCATTTATAGTTGATCATATAATATTACTATTACTGTTTATAATGTTCTCTTGGTTCTACTCATTTCACTTTGCATCAGTTCATGTAAGTCTTTCAAAGTTTTTCTGAAAGCATCTTGCTTACCATTTCTTATAACACAGTTGTATTCCACAACTTGTTCAGCTGTTCCTTAATAGGTATTCCCTCAATTTCCAATTCTTTGCCACCACAAAAAGAGCTTCTATACATATTTACATGGGTCCTTTTGTACAAATTGTTCTTTTTTCCTTTGATCTCTTTGGGGGTACAGATCAATAGTATTACTTCTTTTTTTTTTTTTTTTTTTTTTTTTTTTGGCAATTGGGGTTAAGTGACTTGTCCAGGGTCACACAGCTGTTACATGTCTGAGATCAGATTTGAACTCAGGTCCTCCTGACTTCAGGGCTGGTGCTCTATCCACTGCGCCACCTAGCTGCCCCAATAGTATTACTTTTAAGTTAAAGAGTACATACAGTTTTATGGCTCCTTGGCAAAGTTCCAAATTGGAATCTGTTCCCAATTTCTAAACTTCCTAAAAGATGATGTTGTGAAAGTTCTATGTGCAATTTCCAGCAACTTTGAAAAACACAAAGTGGCCAATGGATTAGAAAAGATCAGTTTTTGTCCCAATTCTAAAGAAAGGGCCACGTCAAAGAATGTATAAATACTAAAAATTGTGCTTATGTCATACACTAGCAAGATTATACTTAGGATTTTGCAAGCTAGGCTTCAGCAATATGTGAATTTAGAATTACCAGAAGAGCAGGCTGATTTTCAAAGAGGCAGAGAAGCTGGAGACCAAATTGCCAGAATTCACTTGGATTATTCAGAAAGCAACAAAATTCCAGAAAAACATGTACTTTTACTTTGTTAACAACACTAAAGACTATGGGCATTATAACAAAATATGGTAAATCTTCAAAGAGATGGGAATACCAGATTAATTTGTTTCTTGAGGGGCCTTTATGTGGCCCAAGAAGTAATAATTAGAACCAAATATGAAACAACTGATTGGTTTAAGATTAGAAAAGGAATATGACAAAGCTATATATTGTCACCCTACTATTTAACTTATATGCAGATTGCATCGTGCAAAATTTCAGGCTGAATGCATGAAAAACTAGTATTAAAGTTTCCAGGAGAAAAAAATCAACAGTCTCAGATATGCAGACAGTACTACTCTGATGGTAGAAAGTGAAGAAGAATTAAATCTTTTGATGAGTGTGAAAGAGGAGAATGTAAAAGCTGGCTTGAAGCTTAACAGCAAAAAAAATATTATGGTAACTGGTCCCATTGCTTCCTGGTAAATAGAAAAAGAAATGGATGCCATGTCAGATTTTATATTCTTAGGCTCAGAGATCACTGAAGATAACAACTGTTATGAAGTTAAAAGACCCTTGTTCTTGGAAGGAAAGATGGCAAATTACTAAAAAGCAAAGGCATCACCATCCTGATAAAGGTCTGTGCAATCAAAGCTATGGTTTTTCCACTAACATTGTGTGACTATGAAAGATGGACTACAAAGAAAGCTGAGCACTAGAAAGAATTGATGCTTTCAAACTGTGGTGCTGGAGAACTTTTAAGTGTCCTTTGGACAGCATAGATCAAATCAAGTCAGTATTTAAAAGAAATTAATACAGACTGTTCACTGGAAGGTCAAATACTGATGCTGAAAATTAAATATTTTGTCTACATAGTAAGAAAACAGGACTCATTAGAAAAGAACTTAAATGTTGGTAAAAATTGAAGGCAAAAGGAAATGAGGAAGGCAGAGAATGAGATGTGAAATAGTATCATGGAAATAACAAACATGATCTTGAATAGATTCCTAGAGATAATAGAGGATAGAAGGTGCTGGTGTGCTATGGATACTGGGGTCAGGAAGAACCAGACACACCTGAACGACACTACCACCACAACATTCCACATTTATCTTTCACCTACTTACATATCTGAAAAAATTTTGTCACTGGCTTTTTAAAAAAACAATGTTTTGGGGGCAGCTAGTTGGTGTAGTGGATAGAGGAGTAGTCCTGAAGTTAAGAGGACCTGAGTTGAAATCTGGCCTTAGACACTTAAGGCTTCCTGGCTGTGTGACCCTGGGAAAGTTACTTGACCCCAATTGCCTCAGCATAAAAAAACAACAACAAAACAAACAAAAAAACCCAATATTTTATTTTTCCAAATACATGCAGATAGTTTTCAGTATTCACCTTTGCATAACCTTGTATTCTAAATTTGTCTCCCTCTCTCCCTCTCTGCCTTCTCCCCAAGACAGCAAGCAATCTGATATAGATTAAACATGTGTGGTTCTTTTAAACATAGTTTGGTATTTGTCATGGTGCACAAGAAAAATCAGATCAAAAGGGAAAAACAAACAATAACAAAACAGTGAAAATACTCTGCTTTGATCCCTATTCAGTCTCCATAGTTCTCTCTAGATTGGAAATATTGGAATTTCCTTGAATCACTTCATTGTTGAAAAGAGCCAAATTTGTCACTGTTGATCCTTACATAATCTTGTTACTGTATACAATGTTTTCTTGGTTCTGCTTCACTTAGCATCAGTTCATTTAAATTTATGTAAATCTTTCCAGGCGTTTCTGAAATCATCCTGCTTATCATTTCTTACAGAACAATAATATTCCATTAATTCATATGCCATAACTTTTTTTCATTTCCCAACTGATGGACATCTACTCAATTTCCAATTCCTTGCTACTGCAAAAAGAGTTGCTACAAACATTTTTGCACAGGTGGGTCCTTTTTCTTCTTTTATGATTTCTTTGGGATACAAATCCTGTTGGATCAAAGAGTATGCAGTTTTATAGCTCTTTGGGCATAATTCCAAGTTGCTCTCCAGAATGGTTGGATCAGTTCACAACTCCACCAACAACTTATCTCAGTTTTCCCACATCCCTTCCAACATTTATCATTATCTTTTCCTGTAATCTTAGCCAATCTGAGACATGTATCATTGCTTTTAAAAAAATCACAGTAAATTCTGTATATACCATGTATACCCTCCTTCTTCAACCAGCACTGAAGCTTCTCATAACAACAACAACAAAAAAACCCAGTATAGTCAGGGAGTTTGGTAGTATGTGCAAATTGATAGTATGTGTAACACTTTGCACCTCTTTCCCTCTTCTCAAGAATTCAGTCTTTTTTTTTTTTTTTTTTAACTGTTCGCATATGATTTATTCCAGGCAATTTATTCTGCATCAGTTCATATGGATTTTATCTGAAGTTTCTTTTTTTTTAAATTCTTGATAATTGTAATTTCTTATTGCATAGTAAGAATGTATGACTATAAAATGCTTCCATAGTAGGGTTTGTCATTTTTTTATTAAGTAGAAATTTTGTTTTCAAGTTTTTTGCTACCACAGAAGATGCTATGAATATTTTGGTAGATATTGGGTCTTCCCCAATGATTTTGACTTCCTTGGTATCCTTATAATTTAAGACAGCTTTGAGTATTTTCAAGTTTTTCATTGTATGGATCCATATCTTTTTTCTTCAATTCCTGCCCAATCATTCCTTCCAGGTTCTGCCTTTGGGGGCCAGCAAACTGAATTTATTTCTTCCATTTGTCAGCCTTTGAAAATGCTTAAAGATAGTTATTGTGTCCTCTACCTTCTTTTCTAAGATGTCTTCTCTTCTAAATATTATCAGTTTGTTTAGTAGATTCTCAAGTGGCCTATTCACCATTCTGGCCCATTATTCTCTGGATGTTCTCCATAAAAATAAGGTACCAAGTACTGAGCACAGTAGTTCACATTTGGAGTGATCAGTGCATAGCACACAAAAGAATTGTCACCTTACTGTAAGGTCTCTCAGGACCATTTTGGATAGTATTTTGGGTCAAGGGAAACAATGCAGGAGGAAAGAGACCTTGATTCTGGCACTGCCACTTATTAGCCAAATGACTGTGGCCAAGTCACTTTATATCTCTGAGCCTATTTCCTCAATATAAAATGAAGCTAATAATAGTTTACCTTTATATAGTGCTTTAAAGTTTGTAAAGCATTTTCCTTATAGCAACATTGTGAGGTAGGTCAAGTAATTATTAGCATTCTGTTTTTCAAAGATGAAAATTGAGACTTTAAGAGGTAAAGTGACTTGCCTCAAGATACATACATCATAAAAAAAAAAAATATTAGAGCCAGGATTTGATTTCAGGTTTCCTGGTTTCAGAGTTCAGAGACAATAATGATATTTTCATGTTTTGCATTTGAAGAAAAATTGCAATCATTGCAAATTATAAATGCTATATTTTGAACTTCTTTGAGGATGACTGTTTATTAAAAAATATTTCTATAAGCTTTACTTGGTTTTGCTTCAATTCTATAATAAGTCTTGGCATTTTTGTAACTTCAAGAGGCATTATGGTAATTAACAAATTCCAGAGTTTAGTTCAAATAGGGATTATCTCTTCCTTTTCTCCTCCCTCCTTCCCCCTTTTCCCCCCACAGAAAAGGATACCAGCTTGCTACTAGAGGTTTTGAATATTTTTTCCCTTTGGTATTCTCTCATTTATCTGCTCTGGTCCAAGGATTTGGTAGCCTGGTTAACTATAGATTATTATCCATGAAATACCAATTTTTCAAGAACTGAATTAGAGCAAAACATGATTAACAGCAAGATGGTCAGGGAAATCATGTTATAAACATTAGTTGAAAAAATTGGTGATGTTTAATCTTGATACTAGAAAAGTTGAGGGGAAGAGCTTGCTAATTGTCTTCAAATACTTAAAGGATTGTCATACTGTCAAAAGAGACTTTGCTTGGTTGTAGAAAGCAGAAGTGGAACCAATAATAATAGTTTATGTTTATATCTATCACTTAGGTTTAGAACAGAGGTTTTAAACCTGGAGTCCATAGATATTCCCCCTCTTTCCTCCCCCCTTCCCCCTGCTGTGTATCCATGGATATATTTAAGAAGTTCATGAACTTAGATGGGAAAGGTAATTACATCTTTATTTTCATTAACCAGTAACTGAAATGTAATATTTTCTTTAATTATAATGTAATTAGTGGAGCAGCTAGGTGGTGCAGTGGATAGAGAGCACCAGCCCTGAAGTCAGGAGGACCTGAGTTCAAATTTGGTCTCAGACACTTAACATTCCCTAGCTGTGTGACCCTGGGCAAGTCACTTAACCTCAACTGCCTCAGCAAAAAAACCAAACCAAACAAAAAAATAATGTAATTAGCAAGCACATTCTGATGAAAGGTCCATAGTCTTCCCCAGTCTGCTCAAGGGACCCATGATACAAAAAAAGACTAAGAACCACTGATTAGAAAGTGCTTTCATTATTATGACTACAAGGGTAGGTGATGCAAGTGTTTTTATCTTCATTTGATAGATGAGAAATTCAGGCTCACAGAGGTAACAGGACTTATCCAGGGTCATAGCAGTTTAGTAAATATGAATGAATAGCTTAATAGGATTTTGTGCTTGAAGGGATCCTCTGGTCACCAAATCTCAGAGATGGACAGAACTTTAGAGGTCATTTAGTGCAAATCTTAACAAGAATTCTTTTTGTATCCTTCATACCTGACAACTGGTCATCTACAAGGAATCCTTATATTAATTTTTTGACAAGCTAAACTCTCCCTTCATCTACATGTACAGAAAATATACTCTAATTTGCATGTGCATTTCTAATTCCTAGAATTATAACTTTATAAAAGATGCATTCTGTTTATCTTGTCTAATTTAAGTTTTCTAAAATAGGCATTTGTAAAATATTGACAAAATATTTCCAACCTCTCTCATGCTTCTGCTATTATTCTTAAGCACAAATACAATGATAATACATCATAGTCCATGAATTCATAATTTTGAAATCATTACCTTGTATTTGTGAATGTGAATTTTTCTGATTTTATTAATTTAGGGAATTCCTAGTATGAAAACTCTTGCTACCAAATGTAGATATAACTATAACTTAGTAATTATAATAGTCTTAGAGTGTTACCTGGGATTCAAATAGTGACTAACTTATGGTTGTACAACTAATATGTGCCAAAGGTAGAACTTTTATCGAGTCTTTCTCACTCCAAGGACAGCATTCTCAAATACTACATTATGGAATGTGAATTATAGCAACATGATTTAGCATTTGGGTTTTAATTTCTTCATTTATAAAATGAAGGAAAACACTCTTTCCTGATCAGATGACCCTTCATTTCTCTTCCACCTCCTCCAGTATTACATACACAGCTTGGAAGTTTTCTGAACAGTGAAGGCAGCAACAATGAGCACTGAAATCTTGCTTCTGAGGTTAAATGCATTTAGTGCATTAGATGTGATGGCCAATGACTTGGATATGAAACTGGCTTTGTAAATCACTTCACCTCTCTGACCTTCACTTTTCTTATTTTTAAATATATAAAAATAATGATAATAGTAATTGGAACTTAATATTTTTCCTGACTATATCCAGATCTTTCTGCATCTCCTTTGGCCATTATCCTCATCTGCTTTTTACCAGAACCTTGTATTTTGTTCCAGGGAAGTTGGGATTCTAATAAGTCATCCCACTACAACCAATCCTCTTGATGTTGCCTGCAATCTAGCTGTCATCCTTACCTTCTTTTCCTCTACTCTTTCTCTTTTCAGCTTGCCCTTATGCTTAGTTCTCCTCATTGGAGTGTAAGTTCCTGTTTTGCCTGCTGGTATTTGTATCCCCATTGCTTAGGGCAGTACATGGCACATACTAAGTCCTTAATGAATACTTTTTCCCCATCTGTCTCTCTCTTATCAATTATTTTTCCTACCTTACCAGTTTCTGTAGAGTGTATCACCATTTTTCCAGTTGTTCATGTTTGCATTTTTGGAGTCATCTTCAAGTTGTCCCTCTCTCTCTACCAGTTGACAAATCTTGTCAGTTTTGCTTCCTCAAAGGGAAAGGAAAAGAGGGGGAAGGAAAGGAATCATCATTTATGTAATACCTACTATATGCCAGGCAAATATTATGCTAAGTATTTTACAGATATTTTCTCATTTTATCTGCACATTACTTGCATCCATTCCCTTGAATCTATTTCTATGGCCATCACTTTAGTTCAGGACCTTTATGGCACTGCTTGCTTGGGCTATTGGAATAATCTTTTACTTGATGTACTTTGCTCAAGTTTCTAGTTCCTATTTAGTTCATTTTTCACAAAGATGCCAAATTGATATTCCTAAAGCACAGGTCTGACTATGTTATTCTTCTTTAAGAAATTGTAATGCTTCCTTGTTGCACTAAAATCAAATATAAATTCCTTTGACATTTAAAGTCCCTTACAGTCTAGCCCCAGCCTATCTTTCCAGACTGATTTCATATTATTCTTTTATATACATTTTAATTTCTAACCAAATTGGTTTACCTGCTGTTCCTTGTACCTGACATTCTGTCTCCTATCTTCATATCAGGATCCCTCTTAATCTTCCCTTTTTGGAATCCTTAATATTCTTCACAGATTTCAAGAAGTGGGAGGGATCTTAGTGGCTATCTGGGCCAACCCATTTGCAAAAAGAATCTCCTCTATGACAAATATTTACAATCTCTGCAAGGAAATCTAACTCCTAGGAAGGAGAAACCACTTCTCAAGGTAGTTTGTTCAGTTTTCTAATAACCCCATTTGTAAACATAAGAAGCATTAATAATAATTGGCATCTTTGCAATTGGGACCAAACAGAACAAGTCTAATCCTTTTCTAAATGTCAATTCTTTTGATATTTGTAGACAACTATCACCTCACTCCCTTCTGCCTCCTACCCCCATTCTCAATTTCTGGCTAAGCATTCTCAGTTCCTTAAAACGATCTTTATGTGATATGAACTCAAGGCATTTCACCATCCTGATTGTCATCCTGTGGGGCATAAATGTCAATACAAATCTTCCCTCTTCTGGGATCCTTTGACTGATTCCCCAAAACTTTTAACTACTCTCTCCCCCATTTTTTTTTTGTATTTGTATTCATATTTGTATGTCCTCCCCCAATCCCTCCCAACATGTTTTGTCCTGATTTTTTTTTTTTTTTTTTTTTTTTGGTCTTTGTAACCTTAAAACCTGTTTAGCACAGTGTTTGGCAAATAGTAGGTGCTTAATAAATGAATGAACAATTATCATCCATGCTCTGTTCCTATTATGTAGAGACAGATCCTTGAATAGTTACTTTATATAATTCTTCTGATTTACAAAGAGTTTTCCTCCAACAGGGCTATTATTTCCTATTAGGTAGGTGAGTAAACCAAACCTTCCAGTGATAAATTCCAGTGATAAAAACATTATGTTCATAGTTACATATAGCTAGAGGATATATGATGTTTTGTATTCTAATCGGAGGAGTAGAGTTCTAGGCAAAAAACACATTTGGTCATTCTTTTGTAATTTCTCAATCTTATGATGTTAGCACTGAGAGGGACCTTCAAGATATTTTCTTTGCTGCAAAATGTGCCAAAAGACATTTCCCCCCAAGGATCTTATCTTTCAGCAGTTTGTGAAGGCAGAATAAATTTTCACTTTATGCTCAGGGAAGATAGTAAGTAACGTGATTCTGTTCAACCATAATTTTAAAAAATTCAAGTTAGAAAAATAAATGTGATAGCAGTGGCAAAGTTGTCAGAGTCTTAGAATTTAACAAGTTTTTTTTTTTTTTTTTACTAATAAAAGGATTAGTAAAGGAAATATAGTTTATACTACTGCTTTTATGACAAAGAATTTAAAAGGTTTTACTCTAAGCCTCACCATGTGTTTCTTCCTTTTCTCCAAAACATACCACTAAATTGAAAGAAGAGATGAATCTCTTAGAGGGAAACTATTAACTCTAAGGGAGTTTATCTTTGTTTGAAAGAAAGCAGTACATTTACATTTGAATTGGCTCTGAATGTAGCATGTATCCCTTAATCTGGGTCCTACTAGAAGCTGGTAAGTAGTTTAAGTACTTCCTACTTTTATGTGGCTGGTGTAGTACCTTCCCTATTTTCTCTAGAGATCCTAAATTTTATAACTCAAAATAAGCAAACTGCTGCCCCATTTAACTTAGAAGTTGTTCTGAGGCTCAACAACCTAGTAGTGGAAAAAGTACTAGTTTGGGAGTTTGGGGATTGGGATGGGGAAAAATCCTGGCCACTGCTAAACTGTGACCTAATTAATTAATCTCCACTTTCTGGGGCTAGTGTCTTAATTTGTAAAATGAAAGAATTAATAAACTACATCATTTCTTAGGTTCTGTCCAGCTCTAGGATTTTAAAAGTTTTATTAATTTTTTCTTGCCAGAATTATATCTCTTTCTCTAAATGCATGTCTATGTAAATATAGTCCTTCTCTTTGTCTCTTTCTTCCTTTCTGTTCTTTTGTGTCCAGATGATGTTGTGGACTGTATGGGACATCTCTCTGTGTCAAAAGTTTCTCTATCTTTCAAATCTCAGTTTAAATGCCACTCTTCCTTTTAAAGGGCATTTATAGAGGGGGTGTGTGTGTGTGTATGAAGCATTTATAGAGCTTCTACTGTGTGGCAGGCATTTTGCTGCATGCCTTATAAGTATTATCTCATTTGATCCTCACAATAATCTTGTGAGATAGGTGCTTTCATTTTCATTTTATAGTCGAGGAAATGGAGGCAAACAATTTTGTGATTTGTCCAAGGTCACACAGCTAGTAAGTGTCTGAGGTAGGATTTGAATTCTATTTTTTCTGATTCCAGGCCCAGTACTCTCTTTATTATGACATCTAACTGTCCCTGGAGATTTACTTTCACCTGAAGTTCTCTCTTTCTTCATCTGATTTTACCATACTTTGTGATCATCTTTTTCAGTTCAAATTTCAAAATTACATTTTATTTATGTGTCTCTATGTTTAATTTCCCCTGGAAACTTTCTACTAGCTAACATTTAAATGATACTTTCAGATTTGCAAAGGCTTTCCATATATTATCTCATTTGATTCCCTGTAAAGTAGGTGCTTTCATTATTTTATAGATGAACATACTGAGTCTGAGACACATAAGTAGTTGAGGGAGGATTCAAATTCAGGTTTTTCTGATACCAGGTCTGGTATTCTAAAATCTTCACCACCTAGCTGCTTCATGAAAGTATGCATTTTGTCTCACTTATATGTTCCCCGGCCCTGAGGACATTCCATTTATTGAATATAGCATGTTTTTAATAAATGTTTGTTGAATAAATGATTTTTTTTCTTTTGCTCAGGTGAAAGTATGAATAGAAATCTTTTCAAACAATAGTAAAAGCTAAAAAATTGCTGCAATATTTCATAAAGATAATTTTTTGCAAGAACAAGTTTTATTTCCTTTGGCAACATGGTTTAACGGAAACAACACTGAATTTGTTGTCAACAGCCCCCTTTTGGAATCTGGGCTCTTTTACTTATTTTCTGTGTGGCGTAAACTTGGGCAAACTACTTGATTTTTCTAGTTACGAATTTCATCATTTATAAAATGTTTGGACTATGTGAACCTTTTTAGTTCTAAGATGTAATAATAATTTCTATGATAACTTTCTTATGATTTTAAAACATCTCTGAATTCTAAGTTGAAGCCTTACCTCTATAAAATAATGGAAGAATTCATGAAGATGTTATAGATCTGTTAATTTCACTACTAGCTTCTGTTGCTAGTGTTAAAAAATTCAGCTAACACTTGCTAATTCCTGTTGAGTACAGGGCATTTCCCTATTGCATCAAATTCATTTTCGTTAGACTTCACCTGTACATCTTACTTGATCATAACTTTCTTTAAGTAGATTGATAGCATATTAGCCTAAATAATATACTAGGAAAATTGCTCCTGATTGTAAGAGATATCTTCTTCAATCATCAAACAAACTTTTCCTGTCTTAGATACTCTGTCTTAAAAGCTGAGGCTCTCTCACCAGTTGCTTTGGAGATGGTAATTGCTGAACAAATTGTCTATTTGAATTGAATTGGTAAATTGGCTGTGTTGCACTAGATTATCTAGGGTCGCATCCAGGTTAATGTCCTATGCTCTAAAGTTCTTTCCTTCCCCCATATTGTGTTCTTTATTCTAATATATTCTCTAAGATCTTTTCTCTAGCTTTAACATTCTATATTTTTTCTCACTTTTATACATTTTAAGGTCTTTACTAGCACTTATATTTGATTCCATAGTTTGGAAATTATTTACTTGTCATTTGTACTGGGGAAAGGAAATCTTCATTGCTTTGTTTTAGATATTTATACTTGCAGCTCTTCTTAAAAATGACCATAATCTCTTGTCTGCCTTGGCTGCCAGTGCATTGCTGTTGTATAAGCAGAAAAGGAAACAAGTTGAGAAAAGTCTCACAGGACTTTACAAGAAAATCCCTCTTTTGTAAATATATATATGGATGAGTGTATATTGTATATGTGTGTGTGTAAGTGTATATACATATATATACATATATAATATAAAATATATATGTATATTTTAAAGGAGTTTGACATCTTCATCAAGTTCACAGTAGGCTTGCTTTGTTTGTTCTCTCTTGAATGGCTGATAAGATTTTTCTTCTATTGTCTTGTGCTGCAAGAACAGATCTTTCCATGGCTGGGGTGGTTTTTTTGTAAATCCACAATATGGTCATTGTCTGGTGGTGAATAATTGTGGCTGCTTTTTGTACCAGCAGAACTAAGGCTTTGGCTGTGAACAGATTCCTTCTTAGCGTGAAAAGAGACTAATCCATGTAAATACAGGCCCAAAATAAAGCTTTACAGAAAAAGGGAAAGACTGCTAAGCAGGAGGCCATAGGTCAGCAATTTAACCTTTAACCTTACAAATAAGAAGCATGAAAGTTCCAGAATTGGTTTACAAAGGCGAGCTCCTGTGATCTGTCAATTTTTCTTTTCAGAGGAGAACTGAGTGAGAGAACTGACTGACAGCTAGTGCCTTTTAACTACATGGTGAAATTAACAGCTTTGTGGAAAACCTTACTTTTTAGAGATGAAATTAAGGATTACCTTGAAACTTTATTTTGTAAAGGCCCCTATTGAAATTAAAAAAAAAAAATCAACCCAAAGATGAAATTTTCTTAAAATAAAAATCAATGAAGATGACAATAGAGGCTGGGGGATCATCTGTCAGAGATACTATAGAAAAGATTCCCTTATTGAGTAGAAGCTTAGATTGGAGAACTTCAAAAGTCTATATCAATTCTTAAGCTGATTACTTAAGCCTAGCATTCAAGGTCCTCAACAGTTGGCCTTCAACCTACCCTTCTAGCCTTGTCTTGCTGTGTTCCCATTGCTTAACCTCTTTTTTAAAGCCAGACTACCGTGAGTATTCCATGTTTTTCCATCTTGTCTTCTCTCTTCCCCTTGTATTTGTTCAGGTACTTCTTTAGCTCTGTCTAGTTTTTCCTACTCAGATTCTCTTGCAAAACTTGTCTAGCTATCTTTTTTGCTTCTATCAGATTATAATTCATATTTATGCTTCTTTGTATACCTGCTATATCTCATTAGAATTGTAAGGGCAAAGACTGAACTCTACCACTGAAACTCTACTACTGAATACAGTGCTTTGTGTAGAGTAAGTTGTACAAATGGTACTAAATTAGGTCTTGGAGGATGGATATGGTCTCAGTAGGCCAAAATAGGGACAAGGTCATGTTAAATGGTTTTATAGTATAAATATGAAACTTTTAAAAATCCTAAATCATCAATGAAATAAATGATCTCTTATAGAAGATATAGGTACAGAAAAAGATTCATATTCAACTAATTTGAAGCTTCTATTAAATCTTTAATCCATTCTAAGAAACCTAATTTTTGTTTTTTCTTTATTTGATACCACAATATACCACTAGAACCTTCCCTCAGGACCTTTTTGTGGCACAAAAAAAGACTGGGTTTTCAGAGCATAAGTTCTATTACACACTACCAACTTGGAAAAGCTTTGAATAGATGTTGATTGTAAGGTTTTCTATCTGTTATACAAGAATTAGTTTAGCTAATGCTGGGGAGAGTTGGCTCCTATGTGATTGGATACCAGAATTTTTTTGTGGTCATGGAGGGGCTGTAACCTGCATTGGTGGAGGGAGCAACTCTGAAGGGCCATACAATGAAGGATCCTTGTAATATAGAACTAAATCCCATGATTGTACTGGGGGTATATAAAAACAAACAAACAAATTACCAATTAATGTTAATTAGGTAAACAAGTTCAAAAGAGTAGGTGAAATCTTTACCCTTGATGGCATATGCAAAAGAACATAAAATTTGGAGTCAGTGGACCTATATATAAATTCTGGTTCTTCTGCTTAATCACCTATGTGATTTTTAGGCAAGTTACTTAACCTTTCTGCTATCAGTTTTCATATCTGTAAAATGAAGGAGTTGATCTAGTTGACCTCTATTATCACCCATAGCTTTAAATCTGTAAACCTTTAAATCTATGATTCACACAGAATTATTTACCCACCATGACAAAATAGGGGGAAAAAAATCTGGAACATTATTTAGTCAATCAGAGGAAATTGTGCTTTCTCCTAGAACTTGGTACCTATTCAAATTAGGAATAATATGAAGGTAAAAGTCTATTTTTGATTTCTAAATCAGCTCTGGAACAAGCTTCCACTTTAATTGTAGAGAGACTACCTACCCCTAGCAAGAGGTGTCCATTTGACCTTCAGATCAAAGATAATCATTAAGGTGAAGTTGCTTTCTGTTAGTGAAGACTCTTTCTGACACACCCTATAAAAGAACTTATAATAATAACTGACATTTATATATAGTACTTTAGAGTTTGCAGAGTATTTAATCTATATTATCTCATTTAGTCCTAACAACAGTCTTGTATAGTAGATGCTATTTTTGATTTTACAGAGGAAGAAACCGAGACTGAAAGAGTTAACTTGATTTGCCCAATATCTAGTAGTATCTGAAGTCAAATTTGAATTTGGGTTTTTTGAATTTAAAGTCTAGGTGACTTAGGTCACCTAGAAAAGAAATCTAAATAAAACTTGAGAACAGCCTACAAATCATTTTTCAAAAAGGTCATTAATATCTTTAACACTTACAGCATGTAGGGGCACCTAGATGGTGTAATGGATAGAGCACCAGCCCTGAACAACCCCAATTGCCTCAGCAAATAATCAAATAAATAAATACTTATAGCATCTATATCTCTTTCTTTTTCTCTTCCTAGAGAGCAGTTCTTTATTACAAAGAATAAAAAACTGAGGAAAAAATTAGATGATCAGAACTAACCAACATATCAAAAAAAATCTGACATTATGTGTAGTCTGCCACACCCTTAGTCTTCCACCTCTGCAGAGAAAGCAGGTCAGATACATCCTTTTGAATTTCTTTGGGGGCTAATCTTAGTTATTATAAATTTGCAATTATCAGTTTTGATTGTTTTCTTCTTATTTTTTTTCCATTTATATTTTTATAGTGATTATGTTTTTTTTTCTTTGTCCTGCTTAATTTCTTTTGTATCAGTTCATACAAATTTTCTTGTTTCACCATATTCATCATATTTATAATTTTTTAGTATAACTTATTTGAACTACTTCTATAGTGGATAATCACCTATTTTGTTTCTAATTCTTTGATATACAAAAGTGCTGATATTAATATTGTGGTATCTATGAGAGCATGCAGTACCCAAAGAAACATCATGAAGTAAGTGAAATATCTTACAGAATGCTCTTCCCACAATTTGGTCCCTTTTCCTCTCTTAGTTGTTGAGGACCCTCAGGTTATTCCATTATTTCTTTAGGCTTATGCCTGTACTATTACAATAGCCTGCTACTTAGTCTCTTTGTCTCAAGTGCCTCCTTACTCTGGTCCATCCTCCACTCAGCTGTCAAATTGCTTTTCTAAAGCTCTAGTTTGACCCCTCCTGCTGCCCCTATTTGATAAAATCCGATTGCTCCCTGTGATCTTCAGGATCAAATATAAAATTCTCCAGCTTTTAAATCCCTTCATATTTTGCTACCTTTCTATCTTTTCAGTGTTTTTTTGCTTTATTCCCCTCATGTACTTTGTGCTCCTTTTTACAGTTTTCTTTTCTATCCTACACTCAAGGATTTTTATCTCTGTACTCCTTGTCCCCCTATTTTTGGATTTCATGCTCCCTTCTCATCTCCACCTTCTGGCTTCTTCTGCTTTCTTCAAAGCCAAACTAAAAGGCCACTTTCTCCATGCAGCTTTTCCCATTTCCCCTTAGTTCTAGTGTCTTGCTTTGGTTGTTTATCTCTGATTTATTCTGTATTCATCTTGTTTGTTTGAACATGACTTTTTTCACATTAGATTGTGAACTCTGAGTAGGGATTGTGTTTTTCCTTGTTTTTGTATCTCTAGTTCATATAGCATAGTGCCTGACATGTGACCTAGGCTTAATAAATGTTAATTGAATGACTCTAACCAACTTCATGGATCCTTATTTCTGCCAAAGATATAAAACAGCAACTGTTAATATTATTACTGAAATTTATTTAGTGCTTTAAAGTTTTCAAGGGGCAACTGTGTAGAGCACCTGGTCTGGATCCAGGAAGACCTGAATTCAAATCTGTCTTTAGACACTACTTGGCAATTCACTTAATCCTATTTACCTCAGATTCTTCATCTCAAAATGAGCTGAAGAAGGAAATGGCAAAAGACTCCTGTCCTTGCCAAGAAAATCCAACTTTCTACAAAGCACTTCATATATGTTATTTCATTCTCCCAACAATCTTGCGAGGTACTTCTTGTGAAATATTGCTTTCATTTCACAGATGAAGAAACTGAGGCAGATGGTGGTCAAGGGACTTGCCTAATATTACAGTCGATATTTGAAGTTGAATTTGATTTCAGGTCTTCCTGACTCTTTCTATTGCCCTTGTTGCCCTTATCTATTGCGCCATCTAGTTGCTATATGCAATCAATTTCCAAATCTTGATTTAGTTCAGGTTCTCATTACATCTCTCTCCTTTGGACCAGTGCAATGCTTTCTAATCAGTCTTCTTGCCTCGAGTTTCTTTCTACTCAAGATCCATTATATTCCACCTGGCTGTCAAAGTGATTTCTCTAAATTGTAAGGCTGACCATTTCCTCACTCTGCTTAGCAAATTAGTGGCACCTTGTTACCTTAGAGACCAAAAATGAACTCCTATTTGGCATTTAGCCAGATAGCCTGGCCTCAGTCTTTTTACATATCACTCCCCTGCACATTTACTACCATCAAGCCATATTGGCCATCTTTCTGTTCCTTAATGCTTGTTGAATGACTGACATCAGTCCATCTACTGTCTCTGTACTGCTTATTCTCCTCTCCACCTCCTTTCCCACTCATTTTCTTCTTTTCCCCTCCCCTTCATCTTAGAATTCTTGCTTTCTTTGATTTTCAACTCAAGTACCACCTACTTGAGGAGTTATTTCCCAGTTCTCTGCTGCCAGTGTCTCCACCTCCCTGGCCAGTTTGTTTCTGCTTGTATATATTTGTATTCCTACATTGTTGTACTTGTTGTCTTGTGTTAGAATGTAGACTCTTTGAGGTTAGGGACTCTTTCCCTTTTGTATCCCCCTCACCTAGCACAATGCCTGTGCACATGGTAGACATTTGTGGATTGATCAATTGACGTGCCCTTCTCTTTTCTTTTATAATTTGTTAAATCTTGTCAAATCTACCTCCATAACCTAGGATTTCAGATTTAGAGTTATAAGGGATTTCAGAGGAGCATTAATGTTCTATGAAGAAACAGTAAATGATATAGCCAGTATTTGAACCTAAACCTAATGATTCTAAATCTAGTACTTTGTCCACTTCATTTCTCTTAAGATTGTCTTTTCCCCTCCATTCATTGGATCACCACTCTAATCATTCTCTCATCTCTCCTTGCTTGGGTTATCGCAATAAGGAACAAATGAGGTACTGTTGGTAAGGAGTTATTAATTAATTTTGAAATAATGCAAATTTTGAATTATAGGCTCTTTAATTTTCAAGTTGCACAGAGAAGAAATGAGCCAGAGGAGGCAAGAGAATTTTTTAATGCTAAAGTACACTTATTATGAACCAGAAGACCTTAATTCTTGTTTCATTTCTGCCACAAATACATATAAAGCTGTGTGATCATTGGCAAGTCTCATTTTTCTCATCTACAAAATGAGAGTATTGTAGTTCTAATTTCCAAGATCCTTGCTAACAATCTAGAATATTTTGTGTTTGTAGATCTAAAAAACATTTTATGTTCTAAGGTACCTTCAGGTTCTAATACTCTATAGTTCTGTGATTTTCATTTCTATTCTAGTATTTAATATATTATCCCTTTGAAGGAGGCAAATAAGGCTGTTTTAGTCCTAGGTACTATAAGAAGATAACATATAAACAATATCAAGTTATTGTTTGGGTCAAGAGATGCAAGTAGATCAAACTGCAAGCAGAATGAAGACCTCTAATTATGTTCTGAGTTGCTTAAATCTACTAATTCATTTTCTTTGAAATTAATAACTACAATAGAAACATAGGTTTATTTTCTTAATTTGGTTGTGCATGTACACAACCAAATGTGTACATGCACTGTGTCAGAAACTCGGTGTTGGACCAGATATGGCTATAAAAAAGAAAGGTTGATGGACCATTTCTGTGAGCAAATACATAGCTGTCATTACCTCTATTTTCTTTATAATTCCTCTGCTTAATTCACACATTAGCAGGAACAACTATAGTCTCTTCTCACCCTGAGGCACAAAATTGTAGAATTTCAGTTAGTAGGAATGTTACAGGCTAAGTACAACCTGCCTGAACAGTAACTCCCTCTGCAATATTCATAGGATTATAAAATTTAGACATGTAAAGGATCCTAGAAGTCATTGGATACAGTCCTTTAATTTTACAGAGGAAGGAACTGAGGCACAGGGAACTTAACTGGTTTGTCCAGGGTCATACAATTAGTAAGAGTCTGAGGCAGAATTTGAACTCTAATCTTCTTGACTCTTAGTTCAGTGCTTTGTCCCTAGAGTATCTACAAGCCTCAATAAGTAGTCATTCAACCATTGCTTGAGTATCCTCCAGTGAAGGAAAGCTTCCCAGGTAGCCTTGTCTAATTATTTGGAAGTTTTCCTTCCATCAAGCCTAAATTTATTACCTTCCTTCCCTTAAAACTTATGCCTGTTGCTCCAAATTTGCTAGCTTAGAGTTATATAATTTTCAGTCTAGAAGATACCTTTGGAGGTAGACTGACACAATTGGAAGAGACCTTTACAGATCATTTCGCAACAGTTTCTT
Organism: Myrmecobius fasciatus; assembly: GCA_023553655.1. Classification (NCBI taxonomy): domain Eukaryota; kingdom Metazoa; phylum Chordata; class Mammalia; order Dasyuromorphia; family Myrmecobiidae; genus Myrmecobius; species Myrmecobius fasciatus. The sequence continues at coordinate 252,843 of JAJPUD010002636.1, forward strand.
CATTTAACAATTGTGGAAACTGCTTAAAGAGGTGAAGCTAGCCAGTTTCCCATAGTCACAAGATGAGAAGATAGAGCTAAGACTGGAACTCAAACCTCTTGACTCTGAATATATTACTTTAAAAAATTACATTTTGTTGATTTCTAGAGGTTATATTTGGTCATTCGAATCCTTATTTGTTCTTTTAGGTGAAAATTCATGTTGGTTGCTGAATGTTCTCTGATGTATACCAAATCATCAGTACTATAGCAGTGCAATCTTAGTTATCAGTAGATGGATCTTGAGTGGGAAATACAGGGAGGAGTGAATTTATGATAGGAGAATAGTCCTAATTGAATTAAGAATGGAAATAATGTTATTTATACCTGTTTCAAACCTGAAGACAAAATCTTAGTGCAATTTTAAATTACTAAGACTTTTCATACATACTGTATAGTGTGCTTACCATTATTCCATGGTTACAAAAAGAAACTGTGGTATGGTCAAAATAGAGTTCAATGTAATAAACACATATCAGTATCTGCCATGTGTGAAGACATTCTCTAGGGACTGGGAATACAAAGATAAAGTATTATAGCAGAAAAAATGGTTTTAGGGTCAGATGTTGTGAGTTTGAATCCTGTTTTTTTTTTTTTTTTTTAAGTACTTTGTGACTTTGGGCAAGTCAGTACCCTTGAGATTCTTCTGAAAAATATGAGGGAAGAATTAGATGATTTCAGTAGTCTCTTCCAGCTCTAAATGCTTATCATGCTATGAAAAAGTATTTCCCTTCAAGTAGTTTACAATCCATTATGAACTGGGAAGAAAGCACATACATAAGTAAATATTATAGGAAGTAGAAATTGATAAGGATAAAGGGGAGATCTGGACAGGGTGCTATAAGAATGTTGAGGATGGAAGAATTATTCTCAGTGGGGACAGAGGGAATTGGGGAAGGCTTCATGGAAGAGATGGCACCAGACTTGTTCCTTGAAAGAAGAGAAGTTTTTCAATAGATGGAAATGTGGAGAAATACATTTGAGGCATGACTCAAAAGTGGTTGAAATTGGAAGAAAGCAGGACAATATCTGGAAATAGTTTAACTAAAATATAGAATATATGAGAACTAAATCAAGATGAGGAAATGTTTGTTAGAGGTTCTTAAGTACCAGCAAAGGAATTTGTATTTTATCCTAATGATAATGAGAACACTGAAAGGTATTTGATTAGGGAGTGACATGATCAGACATAAGGAAGATGCGTGAAGGAAGTAACAGAAGGTGAAAAGACAAAAACAAGGAGAGAAGATATGAAGGTATTACAGTGGTGCAGGTTGAGAGGTGATCAAGGACTGAATTAGGGAGTTAGCAATGTGAGAGGAAAGCAGTATGAAAGATTGTTGAAGTAAAGTTGATAGAATTTGCCAAAATGGAAGATCAGGTATGAGAAGAGTCATTGATAATTGAACCTTAGTATGTGGAAGGATATTGGGGCCATCATTACAAATATGGGTTTTTAGGAAATGATAGGTTTTGAGGAGAAGCTCTGATATTTTATCTCTGGAATCTTGGGCAATTTGTAAATAACTAACTAAAACTTTGAACAAGTTATTTACCTTTCCTCAGCCTTCATTTCTACCTCTGTGAAAGAAAGGGTTATACTAGATTTTTAAGCCCATATAAGATCTTTCTAATATATTTTCTAATTTTCTATGTTAAAAGATTCCTTTCAACTTGAACATCTGTCTTTTTTCCAGAATCTCTGTCAATATTAATATTCTTCATTTTAACATTCATGTTCTAAAGGTTTAATATTCTGTGTTCTTAGACTCCTTTCAGTGCAAACTTTCTATGTTCTATTTAAAAAACCTTTATTAAGTATTGATCATATACAAAGCTACATGGACAGCATGACATGGTGAATAGAGTTGAGTAGTCAGAAAGATTGAGGCATATTTGTAAACAGTGGAGGAGGGGGTCTAGTATATGAGAAACTTGTGATTTTTTTCTAACTCTAACAACTTTTTCTATTTCTATTATTGGTTGGAATTAGTGGGCCTTTCCTTAATATAATAAACAATATCTATTAAAATCCAAAGTTTTAAGAGTATTTGTAATGAAGAAAAATTAGAAATCTTTCCAGTAGGATCAGGGGTAAAGTAAGAATGCCCAGTATCACTACTACTATTTTACAATGCTAGAAATACTATAGTAGTAAAGGGGAAAAAATAATTGAAAGAGTAGGCATAGGCAAAGAAAAAATTATTAATACTTTTTGCAGATGATATGATGGCATTTAAGAGAACCTTGGGGAATCAACTAAAAATTAATTGAAATAATTAATAATTTAAACACAGTTATAGTTTATAAAATAAATCATATAATTAGGATCCCTTTTGTATATACCAAAAAAATTCAATAAGAGCTAAAAAGAGAAATTACATTCAGATGTCCCTGAAGAACACCAGTGGTTAGAGTATGATTTGAAGAAGGATCCAGCAAGGAAGTGGTCAGATACATAGGAGGAGACTCAGGAAAGAGTGCTATCTCAAAATGTTAAGGGCCTTGCCTAAGTGTGAATGGGCAGGTCAATTCTCCAAAAGCCCCCACAGCTATGAATGATAAATACTCTTGAAAGAATTGCAAATTGGCCTTAACTGACCTAGATGGTGCTTGTGTTTGGGAATGAAATAAATCAGAGGCAAGAGGGAAGAGGAGAGAGGTCAGAGAATGCACCTGCCTCTCAGTCTCCTTGTATTGTTATCATCCCCTCACATGAAGGGATTTGTTCTGCTGGTCCGAATTAGATCCTCAGCAGCCACTAGCAGGTGGCTCCCCTAACACATTTAGAGAAGAGAATATTAAAGGAGGAGAAGACAATCAAGGTTATAGAAAGGTCAAGGAAAATGAGGATTGAAAAAAGACCAGTGGCAACTAAGAAATTTGGGGAGAAGGCTTTTGGTGAAATGATAAAGTTAGAAGCCAGATTGTAAGGAGTTAAGAAGAGAGTCGAGCAGGTAGTTGGCACAGTGGCGAGAGCACTGGGCCTAGAGTCAGGGAAACCTGTGTTCAAATTTGACCTCAGATATTTACTAATTGTGTGACACTGGCCAAGTCACTTAACCCTGTTTGCCTGAGTTTCCTCATCTGCAAAATGCGCTGGAAAAGGAAATCGCAAACCAGTATCTTTGCCAAGAAAATCCCAAATAGGATCATGAAGAGTCAGACATGACTGAAATTACTGAAGAACAACAATAACACCAGCAAGAGAGTGACAGCAGAAAAAGTAGAGATATTTTATATGTGCTGTATTCCTTTTTAATTTACTGTTTTAAAAATTTGGAATTTCATCAGTGGATTCTTTTCTAACAATGATTATCTAAGCTCCTCCCCTTAGAATGAATCAGTTTGTGATTTGTTGTGACTGAAAGAATTCATCACTCTATGAACAGATTTCTGGTAATAGGCTTCTTTTACTTAGCTAGTTCTTCCATAAATTCCTTAGTCAGATCTTGAGCCCAACCTAGAATTTGGGCTAGAACTGCCCAGAGTTTGTATTCTTCTGGATCAGCTTCAAGAATCCAGGGTCACCTTCTTACCCTCATGTGGCATCTGAGTAGGACTTCATTGGGCACTCATTCCTGTTTATTTCATTAAAATATACTTAATGACCTCATTACAGTATGGTTATAATTACCATGTTTAAACTTTTTTACGTTAAAAAAAAGTTTAACCAGTCTTTTTTTTTTTTGAAACTAGAAAAAAAATTTAATGAGAAGAGACAAAGAGACATCAAAGAGGTGTTCCCTCTGATTGCAGTGTTAGAAGTTTTGCCTGAAAATAGGTTACATTCCTTCTGTTTTCAGCTGAATCCTCATTAGTTTTACATTTTAATGATGTCCAGAACAAATTATGCCATTTATGGTCAGTGCCTTAAAGGGTAGCTTAAAGGGTACTTTTAAAATGTTTCTTGACTGGTAGCAGTATTTACTTTAGTACTGTATTATGAATCAGAATAAAAATACTTTAAAAAAAATTCTCAAACCAGTAAAACGTATATTGAAATTTTTTTTTGGGGGGGTCAATTGCTATTTGGAGGTCATATTTTTTGTATTAGTGCAAAGAATCCCATTAAGGAAACATCCTTATCTTGTGAAGATGTATAATTACATAACAATTTATAATCTTAAAAATTTGCCTGTGGGCTCTGAGATATTATTTGGGTTCATGTACCTTAGCAAGGGGCGTTTTGAGGCAGGACTTGAACCCAGATCTTCCAGATACATTGTTAATAAATATTAACCACCATTTTAGCAAGTATCACTAATATAGACTAGGAATGATAATTTTTTCCTCTCATAACTCTTTATAAAGCAGTTCTTTATGAAACAGTTTACTGATATTTGGTCATTTGATCTTCAAGTAATATCTGGGAGATAGGGAATACATTTGTCTACAAAGAAACAGAGGGAAAGACAGATAGACACACAAGTCAGACACACGCACATAGAGAGAAACAGACATACGCATACACATAGAGAATTGGCACAAGTTGCTATCTTTTTGTTTAATGTTTTGCAAATTATTGTGCAGGGGCATAAAGTGACCACTTTTAAAGTGTTAGGATGTAAACTCATCATTTGTACATCTCAGGACAATTCTAATAGCAGGTAGATTAACCAACAGGGATTATAAAGCACCCACTGAATGCCAAACATGCTGCTTTGGGGATAGTAAAACAAAAATGAAATAGTTATTACCCTCTAAGAGTATACATTTCTAATGGTGAGACAACATGTAGTTATTGTAGTTTGTATCATTATATTGTAGTTTATATACATCATATAAAAAGTAATATAAAATAGTACTTATGACTATGGGGAGGGAGGCTGATCAGGAAAGATTTTCCATAGGTGGTGCTTGTACTAAGTTTTGAAATAAGTAAGGGAGTCTTAGAGACAGAAGAAATGAAAGAATGTATTTCAGGCTTGGGAGTGAGGGAGGTAAGGGTAGCAGTGCAAAATCACTTCTTTCTTTCTTTTTCTTTCTTCCTCTTTCTTTCTTTCTTTCTTTCTTTCTTTCTTTCTTTCTTTCTTTCTTTCTTTCTTTCTTAC
>JAJPUD010002636.1:258334-291136 GCA_023553655.1 Myrmecobius fasciatus
CCTTCCTTCCTTCCTTCCTTCCTTCCTTCCTTCCTTCCTTCCTTCCTTCCTTCCTTCCTTCCTTCCTTCCTCCCTCCCTCCCTCCCTCCCTCCCTCCCTCTCTCCCTCCCTCTCTCCCTCCTTCCTTCCCTCCTTCCTTCCTTCCCTCCTTCCTTCCTTCCCTCCTTCCCTCCCTCCCTCCCTTCTTCCCTTCCTCCCTCCCTTCTTCCCTTCCTCCCTCCCAAGGCAATTGAGGTTAAGTGACTTTCCCGCCTAGTAAATTAAGTACAATGATGTCTGAGGATGGATCTGAATTCAGGTCCTCTTGACTTCAGGGCCAGTGTTCTATCCACTGTGCCATCTAGCTGCCCCAATCAGAAAGATTTAACAGGACCAGAAAGAGAAGTTGGAATTAAGGCTACAAAACTTACATGGAGAAGTTTGTAAGTTTGCATTTGATTTTAGAGTTATTGGGGGAGCTATTGGCATTTGTTGAATATGATAGTTGTATGGTCAGATCTGGCTTTAGGAATATCACCTTAGCCGCTGTGGGGAGGATATATCGAAGTGGAGTTTGTCTTGGTTAGAAGAAGGGCTGCCTCTTTATCGGAGATAAAGATGACCTTAATTTTTTTTTTTTTTTCTTCAGTGAAGTATGAGGCAAGGTCCTTAGCTAAGAGGGTGGGGAAGGGAGTGCTATGGGGACTTGAAATGAGATGTGAATATTTGGAATGGTGAGATAACAGATTGACTAGTAAGTGTAAAAGGATTATTTTGTTGCAGAGAGGGCCCATTTGAGATCATTTAATATAATTTTTTAATAGATCAAATCAGCCTGATTTTGTGATTTTTTTTTTTCCCTCCAACTCTGTTCAACAGGATGTAAATAGGAATGAAGGGGTTGGATGATTGAAATAATGGTGGAAGTTTAGTGAGGCATGATCAGTGATTGGACAAGAGATTTGAAAGAAGAAAGTATTGAGTTAAACTGATTCTCCATAAGGTCCGAATAGGGAAGAAAGGAGAGTATAGCCAGTTCGACTTGGGGCAAAAAAAATGAGGGTTAAAGGGGGGAACAGAATTAGCAATTATAAGGCTGAGGAAGAAGATAGAATGATAAAACATTATGATCAAATAAAATAATTTTAGAATTCATGAGCATGGAAGTAGAATATTTGTACATGGTAAGTTCAACAGTATGACCCTCTCTGTATGGTTCTATCTTCATTTATATATGAATCATTTGCTAATTAGAAAACAAAAGAAGAAATAATCTAAACATGAATCTGCCCATAAACATTCTCCCACACACAGCGTCCATGGGGTGGAGAGTGAGCACAAATTTACAGAAACCTAAAGGTGATGTACATGGGTACCTCAGGCAACTCAAGTCTCCGAACTGCTCTGGTGGATGTTGGTTGTCTTTTTAGAGAGCAGGTTATACTTCTCATCACTTGTTTTTCTTCTAAGCCTTTCTGTTTTCCTGCTTTATGAAAATCACTACCCTGCTATTCCTGGGCTGCTGAAGCATTATCAAACTCTTAGATAATGGCAACTCTAAGCCCAGGAGGCTGCAGAGCTTCTCAGAACTGATCTTTTGATTGGGCTCAGGAGAAGTATGATACTTTCTGTGAAAAGCAATCCTATTTAATAGTGGAATCTACAAAGCATTTAATACTGGGTTCTACAGTGTGATCCAGATCTTTACTTTTTCTGTAGGCTTCCATGCCAGGGTTCCCCTCTTAAGTCACAGAATTCATTACCCCTCTCTCAAACTGTTGGTGGTGCTAGACAACAAAATGATAGTTCTTTATTCATCTTTTCACACAGTACAGGATGCTGACTTCTCTGATTAACTTCACATCAAAAATTTCCTCCAATTCAGATCAAGTCTTAGATCCTATAGAACTTATCTCTTCAGTCATCTGATATTTGCTCTGATAGGCTCCTTGTAGCTCTGTGGCTTCTGAGTTCTGTGTTCTTTGTTCTGGTGACTCTTCTATGCTGCTTTTCCTGTCATTTTCTTGGATATTTTTCCTGAACTTGGCTTGTTGGATTGGCAAGTCTTCTGACTTAGAGTTCTGAGTGACTCAAGTTAGAACCACCTCATGAATAATAACACTAAGTTGGATTGATAAACTCTGAATCTAATTGTCAGATGTGACATATTTAGTTACTATAGAATAGACCTGTGGTCCCCTAATAATCTTGATTTAGAGTTAACTGTCAAGGACCAGCTAGGTGTAAGACACTGTGTTAAGCACTGGGGATACAAAGAAAGACCCAAAAAAAAAAAAGCCCCCAAACAGCCCTTGCTTTCAAGAAGCTCAGGGTCTAATGGACTCCAAAGTTATGAAAATACTCATTCAAATTAGCTTCTGGGAATGATGCATTGTAATCACCTCTAACTTCAGATGGTATTTTTGCCTCTGAATTATGATTCTCTCTCATGTCCTTTAAGACCTAGTATCTGAGGTACTGATTTTTTTTTTCCTTTGGTCTCAATAGTCTTAGGTTTTTTCTCAAGTTATTTCACACAAAATGGAATTTTTTTTCTTTCAACAAATCAATTGTCCATACAAGAAAATAATACATGAAAAATTATATTAAAATTATGTCCAACAATAGATAAGTTATTTTCGAGGGAAAACACCAATAGCCAAGGGTCATTAGGAAAGCTCTCAGGTAGAATATTGGAAGTAAGCCACTTGTATTTTCTTTTAGTAAATTCATGGTCCTATACCTGTTGTTAACTTTTACTGTTGCTTTGTGAAATAATGTCTGTCTGTTCTAGAACTATTTATATGATATAATATGATAATAGTAACACCTAGCATTTATAAAGTGCTTTTAGGTTTGAAAAGTGGTTTACAAATATTATCTTGTTTTATCCAAACAATAAACTTGGATAAGTGTTTTTATTTTCTCCTTTTTATAGATGAAGAAACTGAGGCATGTAGAAGTTAAATGACTTGCCCTGTTAATAAGTCTTAAAACTTTTATCTTGTGCTTGATAACATCTAACATTTACTTTTTTTTTTTTTTTTTTGGCTGAGGTAATTGGGGTTAAGTGACTTACCCAGGGTCACATAACTAGGAAGTATTAAGTGTCTGAGGTCAAATTTGAACTCAGGTCCTTCTGACTTTAGGGCTGGTGCTCTATCCACTGTGCTACCTAGCTGCCCCTAACATTGCCTTTTTTATCTTTTTATCTATTTTTAGCTTTAGGCTGATGGATCTTGTTCAATTCTCCCTAGCCCAATTTGGGGTTTTCTTGGCAAAGATATAGAAATGATATGCCATTTCCTTCTGTAGCTCACTTTACAGATGTGGGATTGAGGCAAACAAGGTTAAGTGACTTGCTCAGTCTCACTGCTAATAAGGGTCTGTGGCCAAATTTGAACTCAGGTCCTTTTGACTTCAGGCCTACCACTTTTTTCACTGTACCACCTAAATGGAGATTCTGTAGCATATGGTTGGACAATATGGCATATACTTTGTTCTGTTCCATGTGTTTTCAATTTCTTCCTCTAGGTCTCTGTGTTTGAAAGCTTTTCATTTCATGTAGATTGGAAATCATGACTATTTGGTATGAAAACATCTATTCAAAACGTTGGTCTTAAATTTTTATAGATTAGTGTTATAAACAGTGTTATAAAGACCAATGTTTCTCCCCCTCATAACAACAGAGTTTTATTTCAGTTACTCTTCTTTTCTGCAATGATGCAGTGGTTCCAGTATAGTTTCCGTTATGTTCTCAAGGATCTTTGGGTTGTTTGTCTTTGAAATATGGAGATTTTTCATATATGTGTTTATATAGGATGGTAAATGTTTGCTGTATATTTCTGACCACCTAATCAAGCTTTTCTAGATGTTGGTAAACATTAAATTGTTGTAACCTGCATGCTATACAATACCACCACTTCATTGCATAATCTATACTGATCAGTCTGTCCAGGCTTTATTTCCATCAGCATAAATTGGATCTGAATTGATATTTTAGATCCCCTCAGCCATTTGTTTCACACTCTTTTGTTCTTATAATATTGATTGATGTGATGGATATGACTCACTTGGGATGTGAGTCCACTCTTAGGCTTAGCTGTTTCACAGTCTCTCTCCGGAGCTAAACCACTTTTGGGTATCTCGAACAAATCCAATGGCATATTCTTTTGGTCAGCTTTTACTATTGTTTTGTGACTAGAAGTCTGTTTATTCTAAAACTATTCTTCTAAATTTTTACCTGTTTAATGACTGCTTTGAGAATATTATTATTATTATATATTTGTATACCTTTCCTAATCATTTTTTAAATTTCATTTTTGTATTCTGCTTGGCTTTATTGCACTTCAGAGATAGTGGGTGTTTTTTTTTTTTTTACAAATTAGAGGGCTTTTTGGGGTAAATGATATTTAATTTTTTCCAATTACATGTAAAGCAAAGAACAAAAGAAGTGAAAATAGTATGCTTTGATCTACATTCAAACTCCATAGTTCTTTCTCTGGGATGTGGACGGTATTTTTCATCATTGTCTTGTGGAATTATCTTTGATCATTGTATTGCCAAGAAGAGTTAAGTCAGTCATAACTGATCATCATATGATGTTATTGTTACTGTTTAAAATATTCTGGTTCTGCTCACTTTATTCAGTATCACTTCATGTAAGTCTTTCCAGATTTTTCTGAAATCTGCCTGTTGATCATTTCTTACAGAACCAGTGGTATTCCATTACATTCATATACCATAACTCATTTAGCCATACTCCAATATTTTTGTGCATGTTGGTCCTTTTCTCTTTTATGTGATCTCTTTTAGGAGATAGACCTAGTAATGGTATTGCGGAATCAAATTGTTTTTATAGTCAGTTTTATAGTCCTTTGGGTATAATTCCAAATTACTGTCCAGAATGGTTGGATTAGTTTACAACTCTATCAACAATGCATTAGTGTTTCAATTTTCCCACATGTTCTTCAGTGTTTATCATTTTCCTTTTCTGTCATATTATCCAATCTGATAAGTGTGAAATGGCACCTCAGAGTTGTTTTAATTTGCATTTCTCTAATCAAAAATATGCATCTAGATAACTTTAATTTCTTCATTTGAAGACTCCCTGTTCATATTTTTTGACCATTTATCATTTGGAGAATGAGTTGTATTCTTATAAATTTGACTCTATTTTTTCTGTATTTGAGAAATGAGACCTTTATCAGAAACACTGACTGTAAAAATTGTTCCCCAGATTTCCTTCTACTCTTGGTTGCATTGACTTTGTATAAAACCTTTCAAATTTAATGTATTCAAAATTATCCATTTTGCATTTCATAAAGTTCTCTATCTCTTGTTTTGTCATAATTTCTTCTCTTCTCCATAGATCTGAGAGGTAAAGTATTTCTTGCTCTCCTAATTTGCTTTTGGTATCACCTTTTTTGTTTAAATCATGTGCCCATTTTGATTTGTACCTAGTTTCAGCCATACTGTTTTCTACTTTTCCTAACAGTCTTTGTCAGATAATGAATTTTTATCCCAGAAGCTGGAATCTTTGACTGTATAACACTGTAGATTACCATAGTCAGTTATTTCTATTTGTATAACTAACCTTTTCCACTGATCACTATTCTTTCTTAGCTAGTACTAAATAGTTTTTGATAATTTGCTTTATAATATAGTTTTAGATCTGGTATGGCTAGTCTACCTTTGTTTATATAATTTGCATTAATTGCCTTGCTATTCTTGACCTTTTATTCTTCCAGATGAATTTTGTTATTTTTTCTAGCTTTGTAAAATAAATTTTTGTTTGATTGGCACTGAAGAAGTAAATTAATTTAGAAAAAATTGTCATTTTTATTATATTAGCATAGCTTACCCATGAGCAGTTGATATTTTTCCAGTTTAGATCCGACTTTACATTTGTGTGACAAGTGTTTTGTAATTGTATCTGTATAGTTCCTGGGTTTGTCTTGACAAGTAGACTCCTAAGTATTTTATGTTATTAACAGTTATTTATTTTTTAAAAAATAAATTTTAATGATAGCTTTTTAATTTCAAAATACATGCAAAGATAGTTTTCAGCATTCACCCTTGCAAAACCTTGTGCTTCAAATTTTTTTCTCTTCCCCGCCTCACCCCCCCCCTCCCCCAGGCAGCCAGCAATCCAATGTGTGTAATTCTTATAAACATATCTACACTTCTGTCATGTTGCACAAGAATAATTAGATCTAAAGGGGGGGGGGGATGAGAAAGAAAAAAAAACAAACAAGAACAAAAAAGGTGAAAATACTTTGTTGTGATTCATATTCAGTCTTCTTTGCCCTTCCTCTGGATGAAGATGGCTCTCTCTATCACAAGCACATGTAGGTCCTTTCCCCTTTCTTATGATCTCTTTGGGATGTAGGTCCAGTAGAGACACTGTTGGATCAAAGGGTATGCATAGTTTTATAGCCCTTTGGCCATAGTTCCATACTGCTCTCCATTATGGTTGGATCAGTTCACAACTCCACCAACAGTATATTAGTGTCTCAGTTTTCCCACATCTCCTCCAACATTTATTATCTTTTCTTGTCATCTTAGCCAATCTGAGAGGTGTATAGTGGTACCTAAGGATTGTCTTAATATGCATTTCTCTGATCAATAGTGATTTAGAGCATTTTTTATATGACTAGAAATGAATTTAATTTCTTTATCTGAAAATTGTCAGTTCATATCCTTTGGGCATTTATCAGTTGGAGAATGGCTTGCATTCTTATAAATTTAATCTGGTTCTCTATATATTTTAGAAATGAGCCCTTTATCAGAACCCTGGGATGTAAATTTTTCCCCCCAACTTACTGCTTCCCTTCTAATCTTGTCTACATTGTTTTGTTTGTACAAAACCTTTTTAACTTAATATAATCGAAATGAACCATTTTGCATTCCACAATGTACTCTAATTCTTTGGCCACACATTCCTTTTCCACAGATCTGAGAGGTAGACTATCCTTTGCTTATAGTATCTCTATGTCTAAATTTGTGTTAATATTTCTACAGTTGATTTAAGATATTTTATATTTGTATCTTTATATTATGGATTATTGATTTTTAATATGATTTAGTTTATGAGACTGACATTGCTTTGAATTCTTCCTATTCATCTTTGATATCAAATCTCTTAATGTTATTTAACTATGGTCTTCATTTTGATCTCTTTATATTTGGTGTGTCTTAAATGGAACAGAACAAGATATTTATACATAGCACCTTCATCCATGATCTCTAGTTTTAAGTTTGAAACCTTTAATTTCTATCTTTTTTTTTGTATACATTCAGAATTTTACATTTGTGTTCAAATGACATTTTTATATCTGTATAAGCTGAAATATCTGTTTAATATATTTTTTGGTGGAACTGTTGTCTGATGTTTTCTCAATTTCTTTTATTAATTTGGAAGTCATTTTTGGCTGTATTTAGGAGAGATAATATATGTATTTAAGGCCAGGCAAAACCATAATGGATAATGATGATGATAATTATTAGATTAGTCCAGTGGTGACTAATATTTTTGTAAGTTTTTTTTTTTTAAGCATTATCATCACTATAACTCTTTGAGATAGTGTGAGTTTAAGTGATCTTAGTTTATAGATGAAGCTGACACTTAGGGGAAATGACTTTTTGTGAATGATGTGATTAAAAATTGTGGTTGTAACCCAAAAACCAGATCTTTTGGTTCTTAAGTCCTTATTCTACCTGCTAAGTTATGTTGCCTTTCTCAATACAGGTTAGTTTTACCTCCTTGTGGTTTAAAAAGAAATAGTCAATTAAAGAGATAATTATGAAAGTGAGCCTGGTACCTTTCCCTCATATTCCCCCTTTTCACAAAATAAGTAGAAAGTATTAAAACAAATCATACTATTTGTCATATCTGAGAACTGAGGGCCACATGCCCTCACAGTGTTATTTCTCTGTGCAGAAGAAAGAATTATTCTTTTATTATATTATTATTATAAAAATAATTATTATTCACCTCATCTTATAAAGTTATGATTGATCAGCGTTTTGGTGTTTTACAGTGTAATTTTGTTTTTTGAGTTTTTGTTTGTTTTGCATTATTGTGATGATTGTGTCAGTTATTCGCCTGGTTCTACTTACTTTGCTTTCTATCAGTTTGTTTCCTAATTTCTCTCAATGAAACGATACTTTTTAAAACATAGTTTCCCTCATTTTTGAACTGAATCCAGTTTATAGCTTCAGAAATAATTCATAAGGTATAAAAGCTTATAGACAAAATGAAGAGCTTTTTCTAGTTCCTCAGAAAGTTAAGATGATTGAAAAGCTAATATGTTGATTGACAGATTTTATTTGCATAACAATGAGTATTGTTGATGTGAAGTAGTACTCTTCACACAATTTCAAGTTATTCAATTTGGAACAGCACCATTATCTGTAGCACCTTGTTTGCAATGTAAGCCTTGAAAGCTTTATTAGAAGATGATAAATTAGTGTGTCATGTTATGTGTCATAGTATTTTTATTTTTGCTGTTACATTTTATAAATGGATTAACAGGACTGTCACCATTGTCATAATAAATATGGGGAATTCATGAAGCCAGGTAGCTATAAGAATTATTAGAATCCTATTCTTTCTTCAATTCAGCAAATGTTCATTAAGTATTTACTATATAGAAGGTACTGGGCATACAAAGATGAAAAAAATTACATAGTTCTTGCCCTCAAGGGCTATAGAGAGTACTAGGATATAACACATGGAAAACTCTTTATTGCTGTTTCAAACCATATTGCCTCCACTTCTGCCATCATTTCCACTCCCTCCAAACCTGAAACTTGGACTCTGTCAGGGAATCACCCTGGGCTCTGATGAGTGAATTTTTTGTTTTAATCTTCCTTCTCACTTTAGGGCCTCAACTCATTTTCACCTCTCTTCCCCATCCCCTATATTCAACTCCCCTTTATAAGTTTTCTTCTTTCATTTGAATATAAATTTCTTGGGGCAGAGACTCTTTATTTGTACATGTATTCTCACTGCTTAGCAGAGTGCTCTGGCACATAGCAGTTGCTTAATGAATGATCTGTCTTATTATCTCTGTATCTAGTGTCTATATCTGATGGAGCTTAAAGGACAGATCTTTTTTTTTTAATTTTTTTTTATTTTAAGCTTTTTATTTGTATAACATATGTATGGGTAGTTCCCCAACCTTGATCTTTACAAAGCTTTCCAATACAAATTTTACCCCCAGTCTCCTCCTCTCCCCTAGATGGCAGGAAGTCCACTACATGTTAATAATGTTGAAATGCTTGAGAAGTTATGCAAGAAAAATCCTATCTACAAGAAAAAAAAAAAAGAATCAGAGAAAGGCAACACAATGCAAGCAAATGTCAATAGAGATCATGAAAATGTTACGTTGTGGTCCATATTTCATGTCCTTCTTTCTGGGTGTATATGGTTTTCTTCAGTGAACAACTGGAACTGGTTTGAGACAATTCTTTATTGCAGAGAGCCATGTCCATCAGAATTGATCATCATGTAATACTGTTGTTGCTGTGCATGATGATCTCCTGGTTCTGCTCATTTCACTCAGCATCAGTTCATGCAAATCCCTCCAGGCCTCTCTGAAATCGTCCTGCTGGTCGTTTCTTACAGAGCAATAATATTCCATAACCTTCATATACCATAATTTATTCAGCCACTCTCCAATTGATGGGCATCCCTTCAGTTTCCAGTTTCTAGCCACTACAAAAAGGGCTGCCACAAACATTCTTGCACATGTGGGTCCCTTTCCCTCCTCTAAGATCTCTTTGGGATATAGGCCCAGTAGAAACACTGCTGGGTCAAAGGGTATGCACAGTTTGATAACTTTTTGAGCATAGCTCCAAATTGCTCTCCAGAATGGTTGGATCCGTTCACAGTTCCACCAACAATGTATTAGTGTCCCAGCCCTTCCACATCCTCTCCAACATTCATCGTTATCTTTTCCTGTCATTTTAGCCAATCTGACAGGTGTGTAGTGGTATCTCAGAGTTGTCTTAATTTGCATTTCTCTGATCAATAGTGATTTGGAGCAACTTTTCATATGACTAGAGATGGTTTTAATTTCATCATCTGAAAATTGTCTGTTCATATCCCTTGACCACTTATCTATTAAAGAGTGGCTTGAATTCTTATATATATGAGACAATTCTCTATATATTTTAGAAATGAGGCCTTTATCAGAACCATTAAATGTAAAGATGATTTCCCAATTTGATGCTTCCCTCCTAATCTTGTCTGCATTTGTTTTGTTTGTACAGAAACTTTTTAACTTAATATAGTCAGAATTATCCATCTGGTGTTCAATTAGGAATTCCAAGTCTTCTTTGGACATAAATTTGTTCCATCTCCACAGGTCTGAGAGATAAACTATATTACGTTCCTCTAACTTGCTTACAAAGTCCCTCTTTATATCTAGATCATGAACCCATTTAGATCTTATCTTGGTATGTGGTGTTAGGTATGGGTCAAGCCCTAATTTCTTCCACACTAGTTTCCAATTTTCCCAGCAGTTTTTGCCAAATAGAGAGTATTTATCCCAAAAGCTGTGGTCTTTGGGTTTATCGAACACTAGATTGTTAAGGTTAATGCCTAGGTTGTCCTGATAACCTATCCTGTGCCACTGATCCACTGCTCTATTTCTTATCCAGTACCAAACGGTTTTGATGACCGCTGCTTTATAATATAGTTTTAGATCTGGTACAGCAAGGCCACCTTCATCTGCCTTTTTTTTCATTAATCCCCTTGAAATCCTTGACCTTTTGTTCTTCCAAATGAACTTTGCTACTATTTTTTCTAGATCTGTAAAATAATTTCTTGGGAGTTTGATTGGTATGGCACTAAATAAGTAGATTAGTTTGGGTAGTATTGTCATTTTTATTATGTTCGCTCTGCCTACCCATGAGCACTTAATATTTTTCCAATTGATTATGTCTGATTTTATTTGTGTGGAAAGTGTTTTGTAATTTAGTTCGTATAGTTTCTGACTTTTCCTTGGCAGATAGATTCCCAAATATTTTATCCTATCATCTGCTATTTGGAATGGAATTTCTTTTTGTATCTCCTGCTGCTGAACTTTGTCGGTAATATATAAAAATGCTGATGATTTATGTGGATTAATTTTGAATCCTGCAACTTTGCCAAAGTTGTGAATTGTTTCTAGTAGTTTTTTAGTTGAATCTCTAGGGTTCTCTAAGTATACCATCATGTCATCTGCAAAGAGTGATAATTTGGTTTCTTCATTACCTACTCTGATTCCTTTTATCTCTTTTTCTTCTCTTATTGCTAAAGCTAACATTTCTAATACAATATTAAATAGTAATGGTGACAGTGGGCAGCCTTGTTTCACTCCTGATCTTATTGGGAATGGTTTTAGTTTGTCTCCATTACATATGATGCTTGCTGATGGTTTTAAATAGATGCTACTGATCATTTTAAGGAAAAGCCCATTTATTCCTATACTCTAGTGTTTTTAATAGGAAAGGGTGTTGGATTTTATCAAAGGCTTTTTCTGCATCTATTGAGATGATCATATGGTTTTTGTTAATTTGGTTATTAATATAATTAATTATGCTGATAGTTTTCCTAGTATTGAACCAGCCTTGCATCCCTGGTATAAATCCTACTTGGTCATAGTGTACTATCCTGGGGATGACTTTCTGTAATCTCATTGCTAAAATCTTATTTAAAATTTTTGCATCAATATTCATTAGGGAAATTGGTCTATAGTTTTCTTTCTCTGTTTTTACCCTACCTGGTTTAGCTATCAGCACCATATCGGTCTCATAGAAGGATTCTGGCAGTATACCGTCTGTCCCTAATTTCTCAAATAGTTTGTGTAGTATTGGAATCAATTGTTCTTTGAATGTTTGGTAGAATTCACATGTAAATCCATCTGGCCTAAAGGACAGATCTTAAGAGTCCTCTAAGAAAATTTGAGAAGGGAGACAACACTCTCAATTAGGGGTTCAAAGAAGGTTTTTTAAAGATGGCAAAAACAGCAGTCTTGAATAAAGTGACATGGAGATGAGGACAGAACATAATTCAGTAAGTGGAGATGAGAGGCACAGGGAAGAGATAAAAAGTGGATTCAATCTGGGCATAGAGTAATAATATAAAACAGAATTGGAAAGGGAGAATAGTATCATATTGTTGAGCACCTTAAATTCCAGGCATAGCAGTTTATTTTAGTCAGCAGGCCAGTTGTAAGCTGGTGAAGATAATAGGTAGGCACCTAGAAGGTGTAGTAATAGATGGAATGCTAGACCTGGAGTTAGAAAGGCCCATGTTCCAATACAACTTCAGACACATACTATTTGTGTGATCCTGTGCAAGTCACTTATTCTCTGTATGCTTCAGTTTCCTCATCTATAAAATGGATATAATCGTAAAACTTACTGTCCCAGGGTTCTTGTGAGGATCAAATGAGATAATTATTGTAAAGTGCTTAGCACAGTGCCTGGCACAGAGTAAGTGCTATAGAAATGTTAGCTGTTTATCATTATTATTATTGTTATATGAAAAGGAGTACTTCACAATTTTGCATGTCATCATTGTGCAAGGGACAATCTCTATTGTCCCGATTTTAGTATATGTATTGCTGAAGCAAATAGCTAACGTTAGCTATTATTATGGTTATAAGAATGATAAGATTGGAACTATTTGTATAAATGATTACTTTGAATGTGATATGAAGGACAGAGGCAAAAAATAATTTGATATGAAGTTATATAATTATTCATATAATCTTATGTGCTAAAAGGGATGTTAGTTGTCATCTAGTCAAATTTACCTCTTATTATTGGATTATGGGAATATGGATGCCCTAAGATGGAGCTACATAATTATAAAATTGCCCTTTAGGTTCTTTGAGTAGTTTAGTGTTTCATAATCTGAATTTGCATGTTTCATTTTGTAGATTAGATGATATTCTAGTTCTGGTTGGTATTCTTAAGTTCATTGACATAGGAGTGATATATCTGAACGAATCATATCTGAGTAGGTAAAAAGACAATAGTTTATTGGAAAAGAATAGGCAGCCCTGTGAAGTGGTGCATGTCATGTCAGTGGATATGACTTTTTGTGTAAGATATCATAAAGGAGATTCATGCTTCAAGTATTTGATGAACTAGATAATTTCTGAGGGTCCTTTCTAGAGTTCCATTTTCAGTATTCTGTATTTCAAGTTTTCTTCTGACTGTAACATTTTCTGATATTCTCTATGCACCTCTAGTCCAAGGTAATTGTATCAACTCTATTTCTAGAAAACTCCCAGTTCTTTTGTTGAAATAATTCTTATTGTGGTTCATCAGAGGTGACAGTGTACTGCTGAGATTCTATTGGTTGATTTATAATCAGCCCATTCCACTCTGAATGTAGATAGAATTTAGGATATGAAGGTTGTTGTTTCATTTTCAGTTGAGATTATACCAGATGTCAAAATTAACTAATTTCATGGTTTCAAACATCTGCAAGATAATTGTCTTAAATGCTTTAAAGGTGACTGAAGCAATGACAGGTGGACTCCTTCCAGATCAAGTGACAAAACATGGCCAAGGTTGTGTTGCCTATGTCTTTCTTCAGTTTAACTTAACAAAATAGATCTCGGCCACCTGTGGGGACACATCCTGTGATTCCTCTGAATTTGATAACAAATATCTCACTAAGTTAGTTTATTTGTAGTTTCCTTTGGTTCATCTAACCTTAATTTTATTTCTTTTATGAATTCTCTTGGTAGAAAAACCTAGCATCACAAAGGATGAATTTGATCTTTTTCTTTTAAAAAAAGTTTATTGATGTCTTTTGTTCTTATATTATTTTACATTTCTTTATTGCCCCCCCCCCCAAGCTCTACTTCATAACAAAGAAAAACAAGCAAAAATACATTATTTTGCTCTGCATTAGTTCATACAAATCTTATGTTTCATTGAATTCCTCAAACTCATCATTTCTCACTCACAGTAATATTCCATTATACTAATATACCATATACCCAATTAATGAGTTCCTATTCTGTGTCCAGGTTTTTTGTTACCATGACATTCCAAAGAGAAAGAAAAAGAAAAAGGATCCACAACCATGAAAATACTTATAGGAGCTCTTTTTTTACTTTTAAAGAAGAGAAAACTAATGACAAGTGCCTATTAATTGGGAAATGGCTGAACAGATTATGATAGTATTGGGATACTATTTCGCCGTAAAAGTGCTAAAAGGGAGGAGTTGAGAGAAACTTGGGAATAAAAAAAAAAAGGATCCGGGCGTCAGGATCCCTTGAAAGCTGATGTAGAGGGAAGTGAGCAGAAGCAGGAGAACAATTTAAATTATAACAGCATTATTATATAATATGATAACAGTCAATTTTGAAAGATTTAGGAACACTGAAGATACAATGACCACCACAATTCTAGATGATAAAGACTGTTACCCTCACCTGACAGAAAGATAATGAACTTAATATACAAAATAAGATAATACATTTTTTTTTTGGAAATGACCAATTTGGAATTTGTTTTGCTTGATTATAAATAATTGTTTTAAGGTTTTTTTTTTTCTTTTGGGGATAGGAGAGGGTGGGTGCTTGTTAATAGAAAAATATGATTAAAAATGCCAAAAGACAGGAGCAGTTTAGTC
Source organism: Myrmecobius fasciatus (assembly GCA_023553655.1). Lineage (NCBI taxonomy): Eukaryota > Metazoa > Chordata > Mammalia > Dasyuromorphia > Myrmecobiidae > Myrmecobius > Myrmecobius fasciatus. Next base: position 272,961 of record JAJPUD010002636.1, read on the forward strand.
TAATTCTTGGGTTATTTAAAATCAATATCCAGAATGGTTTCACAACTATATCAACAGTGTATCATCGAACCTTTCTTTCCTTAGCTCTTGTAACATCAACTATTTGTACTTTTTGGTCATCTTAAACAATTTTCAGAGTTTAAGGCAAAAACTCAGAGTTATTTTATTTGATATGTCTATTATTGATTTGGAGATTTCAAATATGTATAAAATCTATTAATATCTAGAAGTTGATAGTTTGCAATTTTTCTTTTGGAAACTTCAAATTCTTTGACTAGTTATCTACTAGGTAATTTTTGTCTCATTTCTTTTTACATTTTGGATATTAGACTTTTATTGATGAATTTTCTTTTCCAATTTCCTCCCTGTCAATGGTTTCTCTTTTGTTTTCATTGTGTTCACAAAATCATTTTACTTTTATGTAATCTAAATTATTTTTCTTATATTTTATGATTTATTCCCTGTTTGGTTAATAATTATCCCTCTTCTCTGTGAAAGTCCTTTTGCCATTCTTTTATACTGTTTATGTGATGTCATCTTTTTATATTCTGGTCGTGTATGCACTTTGAGTTTATTGTAGTATATGGTGTAATATATTTAACATAATTCCTGTCAAATTGCTTTCCAATTTTCTTAGCAGTTCTTGTCAAGTTGGGAATTCTTTCCCTAGTAATTCATGTCCTTGGCTTTATCACACATGTAGTAATTGTCTCCCATTGCTTCTAATTTTTGCTTATCTATCTGCTTTCCTGATTTGCTTTACTGTTTGTTAACCTGTGCCAAATAATTTTATAGTTATTGCTTTATGATATAGTTGACAATCTAGTAATGTGTGTTACTTATCTTTATTGTGGCTACCATAAGTTTGTCAAGATCTATTTCCTCCCAATCTTTAGATTTTCTCATGATTATATTTACACTCTCTAACTGTTCTAGAGGGACCTAGAACATATAACAGAATATTAGTGCTAAATTAGGCATTAGAGTGTAGAATGTTAGAATAGAGAATGTTGAATAATAGCATTATATGACACTTTGGAAAATAAGAATTTTGTTTTATGTCCTTGGAAATAGTTCCTGAATATCTTCTGGTGTAATGAAAAAAAGCACTTTTTCATAAATTACTGTTTCTGCTTTTGTGAATTTTATAGTCTAAAAGGGAGATCTGATTATAAATAAATAATTGTAATGTTGAATGAGGAAGACTTCAATTTGAAGCCTCCCTCTGACACAAAGTAGAAATGTAATTCTTTTTTTTTTTTTTAAATTTTTATTTTATTTGAATAACATATGTGTGGGTAATTCTTCAACAATAACCCTTACATAGCTTTCCGTTACAAATTTTTCCCCCCAACTCCCCACCCCTCCCCTAGATGGCAGGATATCCACTACATGTTAATTATGTTAAAATATTGGCAAATCGAATATATGTATACATATAGAAATGTAATTCTGCATAAGTCATAACTTCTCTATGACCCATGCAGCTTTCAAGATTGTACATTGAGCAGTCCTTGCTGATCTGCACTAATATAAGGATTTTCCATAAGGAGTTTTCAACTGTGTTTCAAATCACAAGTTGGAATAAAAGGTTCAATCAAACAAATACATATTAAACAGTCATTTATTCATCAGTGTTCATTTTTTTAGGTGCTAGACACTGGGATATAGAAAGGCATGGAAAGGATTTGAGAAAAGTGATGTGATCAGATGTATGAATAAGGAAAATGAGTTTTGTATAGGGTCATTGGAGGGAGGGATAGAATTGAAGCAAAAGATTTTTAAGGAGGCCATGGTAATAATGGATGGTAATGAGAGGAAGGGTTGGATTTGAGAGCTGTTGCAGAATTGGATTTTGACATTTGCAATCAGTGTGATCAGGAGCAAATTACTACTTCTTACTAAGCATGTTTCCTCCTCTCTAAAATGAGGATAGTAGTTCTCATACAAACTACCTCTTGGAGTTGTTGGGAGGGAAGTATTTGGTGAGTTGTAAAGTGTGAGTAATTTTGGAACTAATATTGTGTGAGTTATTGCCTATTTCTTTAGACTTTTCACAACTATTTCCAGAGAGACTGTCTAGTAATCTTCAGCATGTACATAGCAGGATATGGGATTGTTTTTAATTACTCTTTTTTTTTTTTTTTTTATTAGTAGGGTCTAATTTGTTGAAAGATATTTCCATACTTTTTTGGAAAGTAAATAAGGTGCTAATTGTTATCTGCTTAGTATGGTCTGAATGGACTGGTGCTAGACCTGTTGATTGTCAGAATGCCATATAATAGTTTGTTCTCCAGATTATTAGAATTTTAGGATATCCGTGAATTTATATGCAAGAAGGGAGTGAAGTTGTGGAAAGGACTTTTTTATTTGAATTGGCACATCTGGTTTCTAGCTTTAGCTTTGCAAATAACTGACTATGGCCTTGCATAAATAACTTTCTGACCTTTAGCTTTTTCTTCTATAGAAAGGCTCCTTCCTAGATTTGGAGTCAGATGAGCTAAATTCAAATTTTGTCCCTGACATTTATTAGTCTCCTCTGATCTATTAGACTACTCCATCTCCTTTGCTAGATCTTCATCCTAGGCATGCCTCCTAAGCCCCACAACTTTGCACTGAGTCCTTTTCTCTTCTTCCTGGGTGCAAACTTGATGATCTCATTAGCTCCCATAGGTTCAGTTATCATTTCTGATGATTCTCAGATCTCCTTTTCTACTCCTGATCTCTCAACCTTGTCTTCCAGTCTTACATCTACAACTACATATTGGACATTTCAAACTGGATGTTCATAGGCATTTAAAATTCAACGTATCTAAAACTATGAGTTTTATCTTTCCCCACCAAACTCTTTTGCTTTTTTGATTTTCCCTATTAATGGTGAGGGTGCCATTATCCTGCTAACCAATCAGACTATCAAATGAAGTGTCATTAATCAACTCTTCACTGTCCTAACCACCCATAAATAATTAGTGGTCTTTATAATTTTATTTTACAACATCTCTTGGGTGGGCTCCCTATTCTCCTTTGACACTTCTAGTACCCTAGTGGAGGCACTCATCACCTTGTGTGGAATATTGCAATAATCCTATTGGTTAATTTCCCGCCTGCTCCATCATGTTACAATCTCTCCTTCCTTTCATTAAACACCAATACTATTTGTTCCCTCTAGAATTAAATATAAAAATCTTTAAAGCCTTTATAACTTCACCCCTTCTAAACTTTCCAGTCTGCTTTTACTCGTTACTCCTATACACTCTGCTATCCCAGGGATCACTGGCCTTTTGGTTCTTTGCACAAGATACTTCCATCTTCATACTCTGCATTTTCATTGGCTATCACTATTATTTATGTTTCAGATTCTGTCTTCATCTCTGTCTCCTAACTTCTCAGCTAAAATACTATCTTCTTCAAGAAACCTTTTCCAGTCCTTCTATCTTAATGAGATTTCCTGTGATTTATCTTTTATCTATCTTGTTTGAATATAGTTGTTTTCATGCTGTTTGTCTCATTAGACTAGGAGTTTTTTTGAGAGCAGCTAGCTTTTTTACTCAGTGCTCAGCATTGAGCATACTGTCCAAAACACAGTAGGTGCTTGTTTAATGCTGAATAAATTAACTGTGTGGCCAAGGCCAAGTCATTTCTCTAAATCTGTTTCTTTTTTGGAATACGAATGCAAATATCTGTAGCATCTATTTCACAAGGTTGTTGTGAGATTTTAAATATGTTAATGTATATAAAATGTTTGCAAACTTTAAAGCACTATATGAATGTTAATTTTATTTATTTATTTATTTAAAGCTTTTTATTTGCATAACATATGTATAGGTAGTTCCTCAGCATTGATCTTTACAAAGCTTTCCATTACAAATTTTACCCCCAGTCCCCACCCCTCCCCTAGATGGCAGAAAGTACTGAATGCTAATTTTAAAAGTTAGTATTTATGCTAATAATGATAATTATAATAGTCTTTTTCAGTTTTCTATTCTAAATTTTTAAATGGAAAAGAGAGATGTTAACAAAATATTATGTGGAATCTTTGGAAGGAAAAATAATTTCCTCCTTGAAGGATAAAGGAAAAACTTTTGGAGGAAATGGCTTTTGAGTCAAGCCTTAAAGTATGGGAAAAGTTTAGTTAGTCAGTAAATAAATTAGGGCCTACCATGTGCCAAATATTGGGAGCACAAATACAAAAACCAAACAGATCTTGTCATTCCAGTAGAGCAGAGGTTCTTAACCAATTTTTTTGTGTCATACACTTTGATAGTCTGATAGAACTTGTGAATACCTTTTCAGAATGTTTTTAAACACATATAATAACATCTATAAGATTACCAAGCTAAAAAAATATTTTGAGCTATAGTTATAAAAATATTTTTAAAAAGCAAATTTGTGATATTATAATATATATCCTTCATTATCAGTGCATCAAATAACAAGAAAATCATTTAAATTAAGGCAAATTAAAGCCAAATTTTATTTTTAAAGGACACAAAAACTGCTGTTGCTTTGGTTGAATAAGAACATCAGAGTATGGAGTAGTCTTTGACAAGACAGCATTTGTATCATATTAGACATTTTATTGAAGTCGGTTTTTGTTTCATTTTGATGATTACAATATCCACAAAAATATTTTGTAGCATATTGGTCCCACAACCAAAGGGTTCATCTTGACTGAGTTAGTTTCTTAATATAGTTTATATCAGAAAGAAAAAGATTGTACTGCCATCCAGATAAAAATAACTTTTGCAAGAGTTCCAAAGTATTTCCAGACATTCTCAGATTTCTTTTCAAAGAAATTGACAGTTTTGTATCTCCATTCCATCTTAGTAAAGCATTTCTTTAACATCTGAAAGTTTGAAAGTATTTTGGCCATGCTCTCTTCTTCCATATGATAACTTAGCCAAGAAAGCTTTTAATTTCTTGGTAGTATCAATCATGATGACTTTGGGATTTTGAATTAAAAGATTTACCTCATTAATGTAGTTAAAATATTTACCAGATAAACCAACTGATGCATAAAATCCTTTCTTTTAAAGCATTTCAAGAGTGTTTTTTCTTTCAAAAAAGGGCCAACTTTTGCCCTTAGTTCAAACCAGAGCTTTAGGATATGTCCACTTGAAAGCCATCAATCACATTCACTGTAGTAGAGAAGCACTTCATAAAAATTTTAAAAATATGATGATTCAGAGACCTGCTTTTGACAAATTTGATGATTTTTGTGATTGTTGACAAAACTTCTTTCAGAATTGTTAGAAGTATCTTTTCTGTCACTGTATATTTGTGTAAAAAGCAATGTGAGTGACATTGATGTGAAGAGCTTTTTTTCCTTAAGTAACTATAACTGAATATATTACCAAATATTCCAGGAGTTCTATTTGTTCAAAGAGTAGGGAACTTTTTTCCAAGTAAAAGTTTTGTTTGCCTCCCTGTCAATTTTTTTTCTTAAATTTTAATTTTTTAAAAACCATTTTAAAATTGTTAATGGCTTTTGTACTTTCCAAACAGGGCATAAAAAATAAGAATTCTTTGGTATTGTTAGTATGAATATAGTATACAAAAACAAGCAGTTAGGTACATTGAGGAATATATGAATGTAATTTCATTTAATTGCATACTGAAGGATAATAAAAAATTGCCAATTCTTTGATGACCTTCAGAATATTAAAAAAAATATCAACTATTCCAGAATGTATTATATTAACAATGGTATTACTTCCAGTTTTACCTTATTTTGCAGTCCATAAACTAGCTCAATTATTTCCAGGACATATGATTTTACTAAAGTCTCTCCAAATAATATGGGACTTCTTTTGTTGGGCAGTCCCATAAACAACTTTATAGGATGCTTCAAGAAGAGATTATATATATATACATATATATAATGGCAAACTCAAATTTTGGAAGTGTCCCAATTTCGTTGAATGAACTCTCAAGAAAAAGATCTTCATCTGTAGGTGTATTTTTAGCATGTATACTTGTGAGGTGATCTTTGGGTTTTGCTGGTTTCATACTTTGGTTTGCAAGAATTTTTCTATGCAGAAACACATTGTGGTTTTTGTTCCCTGTCATTCATTTATGCAAAAGAAACTTTTTCATATAGTCATCATCACACTTCCTTTTCTCAAAGTATTAAAGCTAAAATAGATTACTTGATTGAATTGATATTTTTTAACACAATTTAGTATGGTTTTAGGGTGATTTGTTTGATAAATTTGCATGGAAATAAGGAATATTTTTGTTACAGTATAAGATAAGCAAGAAATTTTTATGGTGTATAAATAAAAATAAGGAAGGTTTTGCATTTTATTCAAAGTGTTAATTAACACTTTTCATGGCTTTTAAACTCTTCTATAGTCACAGATTACACTGATAGATCAGGTGTTAGGTCCTTTCAGCAATTTGTTTTTTGTTGTATATGCAGTCGTGTGGCTTTATGAGGCTTACTAGAAATGATGGTCCTGATTTGTAATGTCATTCACAGTGTTTATATGAAGTTCTTTAAAACCTGTGATATTTCCTTAGAATGATAATATATGAATACTGTATGAAAAGTATTTTGCATGTACATGTGTTTACTTTAGAACAGTGTACAAAAGGAGTATAAAGAAAAAAACAATGAAAAGAAATAGCTTTTATACTCATATAGCTTACTTTATTGTGCATGATTCATATATGAAGTTACTTTAAACCAGGGTTTCTTAAACTTTTCTCATTTGCAAACCCCTTTTTATCCGAGAAGTTTTTATGTGATCTGGCCATATTAGTATAGAAAATAGGTTTGGAAATCAAACATTTACTGATAATAAATCATAATTTTGCAGCTTCCAGATTCAGTTGCAAGACCCCATAAAGGCTGTGAACCATAGTTTAAGAAGCTGGGCTTTAAACAACACATTTTAACAGTTATCTCAATCATTTAACATATTTGAATTTGCATGATCTATACTCATTGCCAGACTTGAGAATGTTACAAGAGTTAAGAATTCTCATTTGAACTGCCTAGTTTTGCAGAACTTTGACAAATAATGAAATTGAACCCCTGCTTTCCATATATTAATCAATAGACAGTTGTAGATAAGTGAAACTGGAAAATTGCTGTTTGGATCACCAATTTGAGAATACCTTTTTTTTGGTGGCTAACTGACATCTTCGGTGCAGAGTTGCCTCTTATGGTAGGAGTATCTATAGATGGGAAGCTTATGATCATTTGTGATCTAGAGATGAGTCTAATAATTTTAATAGTTTCAAGTAGTGATGAGTGTGAGATATCCACAGCAATAGTAACATGATATGAAAATATCCCTGATTTCTATTTGTAGCAGTACTGCTAATACTACTATGATTTCTTATCTACATTCATAATACATAAGGAAATGATAAATTTCAGTTAAAGATTATTGAATATAAAATTGTAGTTTTTTTCTCCATCCAAATTGATTTACCCCCTATCCACAGATCCTATTTAAAAACCCTTATTTTAGAGGAAACTATGTAGGGGTAGAGATAGGAATTGGACCTGTGATTTCATTGCTGTAGTCAACTCCTGGGTAAGTAGACTCCCTTGACTAATGCAATTCTGTACTTTGCCTTAACTGTTGTCTTAGACAATTACATAGTGAGAAATTATTTTGTAGCTTGAAACTCTGCTGAAGATGTCTCAATTAGTAACTCTGGTGATTCCCTAGTATTTTTAAAGTAAATAATCATTATTTCATCAATACATTAGGATAGTTTTATTTCATCTTTGCCTATTTGTATGCCTTTAATTTTTTTTCCTCTCATTTTATTGCCAGCATTTCTAGAGCTATATTAAATGATAAAGCAGGGATTGGGCATCTTTGCTTTACTCTTGAATTTCTTGGGAAAGTTTCTAGGCACATCTTCATTGCATTATGTTTGCCTTTGGTTTTACATAGATAATTTTTATGATATAAAAAAGGGCCCTCTCTGCCTGTACTTTGTAGAGTTTTCAGCATAAATGAATGGTGTACTTTGGCAAAGACCTTTTTGATATCTTTTGAGATAATTGTGAAATGTTTTCTTTTTTAATGTTCTTATATTGATTGTTTTCCTAATGTTGAATCATCTTTGCATCTTTAATATAAACTCATATTGATTATAATGAATGATTTCTTGGATGAAGCACTATAATTTGATAAGATTTTATTTAAAAATATTGAATTCATTTTCACTAATGATTTTGGTATGTAATTTTGGAATACTGAGCTTTTAAATAACTTGCCCAGAATCTCACAGCCAGTTTGTGTCAGAGGAGGAATATGAATGCAGGTCTTCCTGGCTCCACACCCACTGTTCTGTCCATTACACCATGCTGTCTCACTTTCTTGACTACACAGATAAGCAAATATTTAGAGTATACAAAATGAATGCTAGTTAATTTTCAGAATAGGACTGGGAGGGAGATGGAATAAAGATTTCCCTCTTACAGAAGGTGAACTTTAAAGGAAGCTAAGGATTCTAAAAGGAAATGAGGAAGAAATGCATCAGCCATAAGAAACAGTTTGTGCAAAAGCATGGAGATAGAAGGTGGAAGGAAGGTTATGTGCAAGGAATAGCAAGTAGACTTCTTTCACTGGCTGAATTGAAAGACAAAGTGTGGAGGCAGGAAAATTCAGGCAATATTTTAGTATGGCAGGTAATAGATATCTACAGTGGGTAAAGGAGACTCAAAATAGAAGCCAATATAGAGTTCACAAATCAAATAGAATTTTTGAGGGCCTTTTTTTTCCTTCAAAATTATTTGTCAGATTTAATGATTTTGGATCTGGCATGAGGAGACTTGGAATCCTTTCTCTGACCCTTGCTAGCTGTGTAACCCTGGGTAGGTTTCTTAACATCTCTTCATGTTCTCATCTGTAAAGAAAAATAAAAGAGAACTGTACTTTTTACATTAGCTCCCTCACAAAGATTGTTGTGAGAAAAGCTCCAAAACTATGAGTTGCTATTGTTATTTTATCATTTTAATGCAGGGTTTGTGAAAAGCAACTTAATTGTCTAAATTTGACTTCCTGGAAACCTATTCAACATGTGTTCCTCTCCTGGACTTTTCCACACAGTTATTTCTTAATGACAGGAGATGGTGCCGCATTCCAAGCGTGCATTTATCCAACCTCCCTTTCTCTCACTTGTGCTATTGTCCATTTCATCCCTTCCGTATTTTTCTCCTTTGTACTGGTTGGTTCATCTTATAAATTGAAGAGACATGGGCTTTGTTGTTTTTCTATAAAGCCAGTTATTTTAGAGAGATAGTTTACCCGAGATAAGAGCTATTTATGTCATAAGCTATTGATTTTTAATTAATGTTGCCTAGGCTCTCGCATGTTGGCAGAATTGGTAACAGCTTGTGGCATTTTTTAATTCCTTTTTTCTTTTTGGTATTTTGACAATGTCATTCATATCTCATGGAAAACGTACCTCTGTCAGGTTAAATGTGTTAAAACACCGAGCAGAAAAGGAGAGAGGAAACCCTGTGCTGCCTGGAAACCTTGATCTGTTGCCAAAGTATTTAAACAATGTCGTGTTTTGGTTTTCTAGTTCCAAGCTGCTTCTCAAATCCCTTGCTAATTAATCCAGTTAATTCTTTGTAGACTCACTGTATGCTGGTGCTGCTATCATTGAGAGACTTGTTTTGTTTCTGAACCAAACCTAAGCCCTGTTAGCTTGTAGTACTAAAGTGAGCGCTCACAGATGTGAATGCAGTGTTTGGGGTCTTTAAAAAAAAAAAAAAGTGTGTGCACAGACGCCTCATGTGCTTGTGTTCTCCTAACTTGAGAATGCTTCTTAGGTGAACATTTCCATCTGAAAATAGATATGAGCAACTAGAATGTACCATTTTCTGGTCAAATGCTGCTTGCCTGCTTGGCTACCAAAATATGAAATAAAAAAGATCTTTCAGCATTTCACAGATACATGGAACAGAATTTTAGAGCTGAAAGAGATCTCAGAACACAAAACATTAGTACTGAAAGGGAAGCTAGAGGTAACCTTGTTCACCTCCCTCCCTTTACATATGATCTAGAGAAGCACAATGACTTGCCCAAGACCATACAACTAGGCAAAATCAGAGTTAGCATTCGAAAATAGGCATCTGAAATGGGTTAAGTATGCAAAAAGCAAAAACAACATCTACTCCCTCTTCCAGCTTGATAGGGTGGCCTAGATCACTGACTTCTGAGTCAAAAACTCGGGTTCAGAAAGTTTTGACTGACAGTGACTATTTTGTGACCCTGGACTAGTAACTTAGCCCAGATAACTCTGTAAGCTTTTAAGTTGTAGAGAATTTACTGATCTGTTTTGCTAGAGGGAGCTTCTTCAGGTATTCACTGTACCCATGAAATCACAGGTTTGGGTTAAGAAACTAAACATAACACCCACATTTTCAATGCACCTTTAGTAGAAACTCCTGATATATTACTGGGCCATACCCTTTGAGAATCCTTTATCTAATTCTATCCATAGTCTGAAAAGAATCCTTAGTGTAATATGTTGGACAAATGATCAGTATTTTCCTGAATAAATCAAATGAGGAAAAATCTGCTGTTTGCCTAGGTAGTTTCTCCACTTATGGATAGATCTAATTGTCATGAAATTTTTCCTGATATCAAACCCAAGCCTTCCTCTTTGCCACTTCAACTCACTATCATAGATAAGTTAGAGCATTTGAGGGAGGACTTACCCTGAAACCTACAAATTCTTCATAAATGTCAGAAGATGATATTTCTGCAACTAAGATATCAGGCCCAGTTGCATTTTAATCTGATTTGGGTAGCCTCAAGTATTGTGAGCTGGATGGAGATATATAGTATATTTGACACCTGTTCTATAGTAACTATGTAGTAAATGGATGGACTTTCTCATGAAATCTCTCTCTCTTTATTACATTTTATATTTTCTATAACACTCTAATTTTCTTAACTTGTAGAATTTTCTCTTTGGAATACATATCATTTTGCTACATAGAAAATGTAACCAATGGAGGAAAAAATCCCAAATAGCAAAATAAGATGAGTGTTGTGTGGGTTTGTATACATAATACATAAAATATATAATTAATTCTGAATGTAAGAAAAATTGGTCTTGAAATCCTCCCACACAATTAGTAGTTGTACTAAATGCTCTTTCATTGGAGGGAGCTTTAAATCATATATTTGCTGTGTACTATTGGTTTTAATTTCTTATAAGAAGATTCTGCATATGTGTAGATACTATATACACATATATATATAATCAAGGTAAAACAGTTATATGTAGATGAGTTAAATTTATAGCAATACACTTTCCAAATTTATGTAACCTTTTTCTGCTGGAATTTCATTTTGGTGTGACCTCTGGAAGAATATGCCAATAAAATATAAGGTCTAGTAAGTTTTAATGCTGGAAAGACTTTGAATGCTTACTGGCTACGTTAAAGGAAAGGTACATTGCAAAAAGCTGGCAACTAGGTATGGATGTTGGGGACTTGTTAAATAGCATTCTTTACCAAAATTGAACTTTAAACGGTATGTGGAAAAAGCACTTGACCTGGGGTCTGGAGACATAAGGACTACTTTTACTGTTTATTGACCATTTAACTGTGGGCAACCCTTTTGAATCTCTGTGTTTCTTTTTCTGTAAAGTGAGATCAATTATCTATGAACTACCAGTATCAGAGGGTTACTGTGAAGAAAGTGTTTCTTCAGCAAATATTTATTAAACACTTAATAATGTCCCTGCCCTGCTAGATGCTAGGGAATGCAAAAGATCTCTCTAGTAGGTTACAATCTAAGTGGGAGAAGGAGGAGTTCACAAATACATATGCTAAAAGGGAAAGTGAGAAATACATATGTATAGATAGACTGCTAGAGTACTTTAAGAAAAGATCACCTTCCTCAAGATGAATACTTATTCTGCTCTCAAGGAACTTACACTTTAGAACTATAGAGGTGATTAATAATGATAATCATGATATTTCTATCCTTTATTGGATTATTTTTTCCCTTTTGGAGATTAGTTTTTCTTTAGAGGCAACTATGGCATTATGGAAAAACTTGTCAGAGAGTTGTGATGCCTTGATTCTAGTTCTAACCATTTCAGTGTCATCTTAGGGCATCTAGAACTTCCTTGAATAATTCTACAGAGGTAGTGGTACAGTGGAAATTATCCTCTTTTAGAATGAGAAGATAGGAATTTGGAGTCTAACCTGTTCCTTAGAGGACATTACTTCATTTCTTTAGGTCTCAGTTTGTCTATGAAATGAACAAGTTGGATTAGATGACCTCAAGCTCTAAGAATATGACCCTATAAGGTTCCAGATTTTGGTTCTTTAACCAAAAGAAACTAGAGGCATATTTGTTGAGTTGTAAACACATATTTGAATATTTGAACCACAAAAACCTTGGTTGAACTTATGAAAGCCAATTTGAAATTCCTTCAATCTTATCAAGGAAGAAAATTTAACTAAACAGTGGTGGACTTTTAAATATATATATATTTTTATGTTGGAAAAGGCATTGTGGCATAATGCAGAAGCCCTGTATGTGAAATGAGAAATCCTCCTGGACTTTGGGTAGGCCACTTCATCTCCCTGGGCTTCAGTTTCTTTATCACTAAATGAATGAAACGACCAAAGTCACTTTCAGTTCAATCCAATAACTATACCATTTAGTAGGCTTGAATTCCTTTAACTTACTTTTCAATCATGCTTTTTATGGCTTACAGTATCAGTTAAATGGATAAAAGTCAAATTTCTCAGAGGGATACCTTTAGGGAATGTCATTAACCTTGTTGATACTAGCTTAAAATGTAACATTGAGACAAAATGGACCAGTAATACCAATGTATATACCCAGAAATACCCATTCTGTACTTGATACTGTGCAGTTAGTGAACTTTACCAAAAGAGAGAAGCTGGTAAGTCAGATCTTAGATGTTTTCTGTTAATCTCACTCTCTATAGATAGCTGAGGTCTTTTCTTTTCAAATCAGGTAACTGCTTGAATCAGTCCTGATTAGAAGACATAACTTTTTTTTTAATTAAAGCTTTTTATTTTCAAAACCTATGTATGGTTAATTTTTAACATTCACCCTTGCAAAAGCTTGTGTCAAATTTTTTCCCTTCCTTCCCCCCCATCTATTCCCCTAGACAGCAAGTAATCCAATATATGTTAAATATGTGCAGTTCTTCTATACATATTTCCACAATTATGTTACACAAGAAAAATTAGATCAAAAAAGGAAGAAAAATGAGAAAGAAAACAAAATGCAAGCAAACAACAACAAAAAGTAAAAATACTATGTTGTGATCCACACTCAGTTCCCACACTCCTCTCTCTGGGTACAGATGGCTCTCTTCATTACAAAACCATTGGAACTGGCCTGAGTCATCTATTTCTTGAAAAGAGCTTTGGAAGATAACTCTTATCATAAAAAGATCCAGAGACTCCTTTTGGAGGAGTATTTTTTTGTCTTTGCTTTAAGTTTTTTTCTTCATCCTAAGTTTTGAAGATACTTATTCAATACTTCACTAGTTCAAGAAATGATGGTTTAATTTGTGTTAGTTTCACAAAGGGGAGGCAGATTATAACTCCTACAATTTAGTAAATAGATTCGGAGATAATTCTTCACTGACTAATCTGGTCATAAGCCTCTTAAAATAAATTTAGGTTGGTTAAAGACTTTGAAACATTGGAGATTGAAGTTTTAATAACAATAAAGTTTACCAAGCATTTTCCTTTCAACAATTTTGTGAGATATAAAGTAGAAGGGTTAGAAATTTCTTGATCATGATGACTGGTTTCTCTTTGGTCTTTGTATCTTTAACAGAAGGCACAATGCCTTTTACATAGTGAGCATTTAATAAATGCTCATCAAATTGAATTATCCCTATTGGAAAGAAGAGAAAATTTGTAGTAAGAGAAGTTGTCACTTGTTATTGGTCATACAATTAATAAGTAATAAATAGCTAACAAATAAGCCAGGATTGAAATCCAGTTCTTCTAACTTAAGGACCACTTCTCTAGTTACTATCCTATACCATATTTTTCTTATGCGTGTGTCTTAAAGGTTTCTAAGGAAGTACAAAGGGTTGTAGTTTCCCATTAGAGTTGTTCTGAACCTAAGAATTCCATGCCACAACATGGCATAGTGGAGAGAGGGCTAGCCTTGCAGTTAGGAAGCCCTGGTTTCAAATTCTGCCTTTGATTCTTGTGTGATCATGGACAAGCTACTTTACTTCCCAATGTCTTATGCACTAAGACTATAAAAAATGGATTTGCTTAACTGTATTGGTGGTAAGACTTTTACATGTTGGATATATCTCATTGATGAATCCCAAGTCCAGACCTTTTTCCCCTTTAGTATTTCTACTTCCTAGTGTTTCCATATTCAGCATTATAGGATCATTCTAGAATTGTTAAGGGACTTTCCAGTTCATCTAGCCCAATCCCCTAATTTTACAAATAAGGAAATTGGGGTCTAGGAAGGGGTGATTGACTTTCCCCAGATTATGTGATGAGATTATGGTAAATTTGAAGTTAGAATTTAACTTTTATACTCCCAAATTCAGGGCTTTTACTACCATACCATAGATACCAAATTTGATGGGCAGTGAATTAACAGAAAAGTTAAACCATTCATTCATTCAACATGGAATTACATTTAAAAGTACTTGTACTTATAGTTCTAAAATGTGTTGTGTGCTGAAGGTGATCCAATAGTAAATAAGGCAATTCTTGTTTTGTTATCATTATTAATAATAACTCATATTTATATAGTGCTATATGATTTTAAAAGTATTCCTCACAACACTTTTAAATCCTTACAACACCTATCATATGAAATTTGGAGATAGCATAGAGGTTATCCCCATTTTTCAAATTAATTAAGTGTTGGGTCCAGGATCATTAATTAGTAAGTGGCATAATCATATCTCATGTTCATATTTTCTTATTTTAGGACCTTCCTGGAACATAAAGTGAGAGTGATAATTGATGGTGGTCCATAGATATAGAGAAATTAAATGGAAATCAGACATATAATTTGTAAGCAGTAAAAGGTACTCTCAGATGAAAGGAGGAAGGCAATCAATCATTTATTTAAGCACCTCTTCTATAATCTAGGCATCCTGTAAGGTTCTGGGAATACAAAGGCAAAGATACAATAGCCCCTGCCCACCTATGCTGTTGAATTGGCATTTCACCTTCACTTCATGCCTGTGCCTTCTGGGTAGCTCCCTCAGGATTCTTGTTGTTCTCATCCTCCTGGAAGGGATCATTTCTGCGAGGATTCTTTTTGCAGAAGACTCTCACTATCTGGTCTGATTGAGGAGCCCAGGAATTCTCCTGATTTTTTAAAGTCTTAAGGCTGCTGATGCCAAGTTTAGAAATGTCCCATCATGAGCCTCCTTATAATATAAACTGCCAGGTCTTGTGTAATCTTGACTGTATTCTTCCCTCCCACCCCCCTAAGGCAGTTGGGGTTAAGTGACTTGCCTAGGGTCACACAGTTAAGAAGTGTGAAGTGTCTCTGGTCAAATTTTAACTCAGGTCCTCCTAACTTCAGGGTCAATACTCTATCCACTGTGCTATCTAGCTGCCCCAACTATTTCTTTAGACCTGAAATGTCTTCTGGATGTTTGCCACAGGGATTTTTTTTTTGGAAGGGATGTAATGCTGGATTTTGGTTCTGATATTCCTAGGACTTTTCCTTTTGGGATTCCTTTCAAAGATAAGTAGATTCGCTCTCTTTACTTTGCCCTCTGATTGTAATAAATCTGGGCTTTTTTCATTCATAATTTTATATAATTTAATATCAGCATATTGTATTCTAGGAGCAAGAAATAAAGCAAAAGAAGCATCCAGGAACCCAGTGTCCAAGTTCAGGCTTGCCTAACAATACATGTAACCATTATTAACATAGTTGTTGAGTTGGAGCTTCTATCAAGCTAATTCCCAGAGAGAGCCTTCCTAGAATCCTTACCTGCTGGACAGAGGGGAAGAGAGAGAATGCCAGAGGGTACAATCACTCTTTTTAGGATCCTGGTTCAGTGGTCAATCATCTTCCCTTTGCTGTTGTTTTGGGACCAAGAGTGCTCTATTAGCTCAAAGCCTTTCAACACTGATTATGTTTGTTTCTGGAAGTGGTCTATCAATCAATCAATAACAATTTATTAAGTACCTACTGGTACCAGGCATTGTGCTAAGTACTTCATATATAAAAAAGAGACAAGACAATCCCTGTCCTCAAGAAGATTTCAATTTAATGGGGGAGAAAACATGCAAACAGATATATACAAAGTAAGCTATATGCAGGTTAAATAGGAAAAAAAATTAACAGAGAGAAAGCTTCCAGTAGAAGGTTGGATTTTTTTTTTTTTTTGAGACTTAAAAAAGGTAGGGAAGCCAATAGTTGGAGAACAGGAAGGAGAACGTCCTAGGCATTGGGGACAAAAAGAATAATGAGAGATATGGAGTATTGTCTTCATCAGCTAGGAGGCCTTAACCACTGGACAGAATAATATGTGTCAGGGAGTAAGATGTAAAAAGACCGGAAAAGCAAGAGGAGGCTGTTATGAAGGACTTTGAATCCCTAACAGAATATTTTGTATTTGCTCCTGGAGGCAATAAGAAACAAGTGATCTTTGACATGATTGGATCTGCATTTTAGGAAACTCATTTTAGTGACTAAATGGAGAATAGATTGAAGTAGGCAGAGACTTGAAGCAGGCAAATCCTCCAGTGGGATATTAAAGTAATTCAGGCATGAGGTGATGGATGAGGCCCATAGTCTGTTATCTCAACTGCACAAGTGGTCTGTGGAATGCTCCATTTGAATTGTAGTCCAATTCAAATCTTGTTATACTAGGATCCCATGAAAGCCTTAATGTAGAAGGTGGTATTTGAGTTGAGTTTTGAAGGAAACCAAGCATTCTAAAAGGTGGAGATTAGGAAGTATTGCATAATAAACATGGAAGATGGCCAGTGCAAATGTATCAAGTCAGAAGATCCTTTGATATAAATGAGTAACAACAAAAAGCCCTGGTTGTTTGGACCATAGAGTGCATGAAAGGGAATGATGTGTAATAAATCAGGAAAGGTAACTTGGTGGAGATGAAAGAAGGTGAAGTTTATAGCTGGTCAAGAAAAACATTATGGACAAGATTGATAGAAAGTCAGCAAGTGAGGATGGAGAAAGATAATATAATAGCCATCTTGGATATTTGATATATGGCAGTATTAGCAAATATAGGACATATAAGACCCATGGAATAGTATGTTATTCCCGTCGTTGTTCCCTCTTAAATTATTTGTGTTTAACTCAGATTAGAGATGAGCCTATCTTTATAGAATCATAAAATCCAAGACAAATAATCCAGTATGAGACATTATGGGTGATCTAATCTAAACCCTATCAGGTACAGAAATATTTTCTGCATCAATCCTAACAAGTGGGCCTCTACCCTGTGCTTGTAGGGATTAACAAGGGATTCATTTCCTTCATGGGATTTCCATTTTAATTTCAAAAAGCTCTAATTGGTTGGAAGCTAAATTTGATCTACTGATAGCTACTCTAGAATGACAAAATTTCAGAATTAGAGTGATGGCTTTAGAAGTGAGAACCATCTGTTCTCAAAAATATTTAGGAATATATATTCCATACCTTTGTTTATTTGCCTCAGTGTTTAGGATAAGAAGTTTTTTTTTTTTTTTTTTTGAGAGCCAGTATTGTCACCAAAGGTTTTATGGGTTACTCTTCATTTTATCTCTGTTCTTCTCCTGTTGTCTTTTCATGATTTGATAGTGACTGTGACTTCTTGAAGTCTGCTCCAGTGATACATGAGTTTTTGCATGTTCTCTCAAACTGTAAATGCTTTAGCTATGAGCCTGGTTACGGAGTGTTTGTCACCTAAGTTTGGAGAGACTTCTCATTAGAGTATAGAACATTACATGATGAATTTTTTTTTCCTTTTGATCAGAACAAGTTATGTAAGGGGTGTGTGTGTGTGTGTGTGTGTGTGTGTGTGTGTGTGTGTGTGTGTGTAGCCTTTCCTGTTTAGTATAACTTATATATTTGTATGTATGTAATTCATCATCAAGTACTTAAAAAGAGAAGAGAAAGACATTTATTGAGGATGCTGGATAATGTATGGATAGTGCAAATGTTGCCTGAGTTATCTAAAAT
>JAJPUD010002636.1:291146-305394 GCA_023553655.1 Myrmecobius fasciatus
CTCTTTTTTCCCTGTGTGATCTTGGATAAAACAGAGGCTTCTTTCCTCAGTTATAAAAAGAGAGGTTTAAACTGTATGATCCTTAGGTTCTTTTTTCTTTCTCAGACCCCTGAGACTGTGATTGCTCTTGATATTAGGGGAGTACCTACACTGGAAAACGATATAGTAAATAGCCATGGAACATTCATTAAGCTCCTGTGTGCCAGGCAGTGTATCAAGCATTATAGAGACAAGAAAAGCAAAAGACAGACCTTGCCATTGAGGAGCTCTGTGTCTGAAAAGGGAGATATGATAACAACTGTGTATAAATGAGCTATATACAGGATAAATGGAAAAACAAAGAAAGTGAGATTTTAGTTAGGAACAGAAGGAAATCAGGGAAACTAAGGTGGAGTTGAAGAGGGAATGCATTCCAGTCATGGGGGGTAGGCAAAGAATAGAGTGGAGACATGGTATGTTTTGTTTTGGTAATAGCAAGGATGCTACTGTCACTGGATTACAGAGTATGTGAGAGATAATAAGACATAAGAAGACTGGAAAAATAGAGTGGGAATAGGTTGTGATGGATTTTGAATGCCCAACATAGAATTTTATGTTTTTCCTGGGAGGTGATAGGGAGCCATTGGAGTTTATTGAAATAGGGAGATGATATGTCAAATCTGAACTATTAGTTGAAAGAGTAATAGTTTTGGAGAATTCAGATCTATCACTTAGACTAGGTGGTTTTTAATATCTTTTTTGGCTTTTTATTTCATAACTATATGAGATCACAGACTTATCTAAATGCATGCATTATAAATACTTAAGTATGCACACATATGTATATATACTCATATGAGTATTTATTTGCATGGGTCTGTGGCATGATTTGTGTATATACTTTTTCCATGGTTGTAGATTATCACTTTTTCATCCCATAGTAATTAGTCTTTGTCAGTTGATGTATCAGGAAAAAAACGACCTGGTAGTCAATTTTTTTTGTGGATGTAGCATATAGTTAGACTGGTCCTTGGAAAACAAACATGCTCAGTTTCTTAGTGAATTGATACTTGAAGATGTCTGTCTTGGTAAATGTGTTAAATGCTTTACCATTATAGACTTCAAAATTATGGCCTTATGATCTGCTGTTATAGATTTCAGAATCCCAAAGTCATTTTCATGCCATGATTAGGCACCAGAGGGAAGAAAATAAACAGATAGCTCCTACTATGTGCTGGGCACTATGCTAAGAACTTTTTATAAATATTATCTCATTTGATAGGAATTCCTTAGTCAGAGGTATATTAAACACATTTATCAAAACATGTGGTTATATACGTACCTAAAATCTATATGCATACAACTGTTTACAAATTATTTACTTATATATTTCATGTACCATTCCTTTCCAGTTACATTCAAGATTTTTCTAATATTCTGAGTATTTAATATGTTGGTATCTGTATCATATTAAGATTAATGGTTAGACATTTTTGAATTTTTGTTTAGTAGAATCTCTTGTGCTGAATTTTTTCCAATACCTCAGTTCACTATAGTTGTGCTAATGGAGTTTATGGACTTCAGCATTATTAGTTTGATAAAAAGAAGTACTGTCTAAATATAACAGCAACTAGACTGATACAGAGCATATTATGATGTCAGACCAACACAAAGGGGAAAAGCATCAGAAGATTAAAATTATATTTGTTGTTGGTGTCACCTAGTAAAAGATAGTATTTTTCAGTGTAATCTTTTGGAGTATTTTAAAAAAATTGTTAATATTTGTATTATTTTTTAGCTGTCATTTTCAAGACTAGTGGTCAGTTCAAAGGCTTTTTGATGCCATTGACTTTCTATGCTGTAATCACTGTTTTAGGCTCTAATCTCCAGGGATACATAAATTATGATAATAAGTTGAGGGGGATACTGGAGCTGTGGTTGTTGTAACATTATTGTCCCCTCTGGGATGATACTTTGTACCATTATGCTCTGCAGGTTGTTAGGCTGTACAACCAGATCAAGTTCCACACAATGCCACAGATGACGATTGAATATTAAATAGGTATAGGGGGAGGAGGGAGCAGGCATCCATCTTAAATTATCTGATTTGAACCCTGGAACATTTGTGAGAATAGAATGGAGATGAGAGAGTAGAGAGAGGAAAGAAGAGAAAGTAAAAAGAGAAGGGTGAGAAGAGGGAAAGGAGAGAGACAGGGAGGGAGGTGAGGAAGAGAATAGGAAGAGGGAGAAGGAGAGGGAGAATTAGGATTTAGATTTAGATTCCTTCTTACTTTCCAAAATAATTCAGTGACAATGATAGTATCTCATTGCTTTAAGTTTTTAATTTGTTTTCCCTGCATCCTATTATACTTTAAAAAAAACATATTGCTATTATTGATAATACTTTAGTAATTTGAAAGATTTGTGGTTCCTTTGGTATGATAGGTGGTTCCTTCATTAAGGAAAATTTCAACTTCTCTTTGCCTTAAAAGATGGTCTTCATGAATAAGGTAGCAAAAACAAAAAACAAATAAAAAATACTTACCATCTTGAGACCTTTATCCTGGTAATGAACCTTGGTGGTCCAAGTCTTTACAAACCTTAAAAAAATTTAAGTAAACTTAACCATTCCTTCAGTCTATTCTATATCTCTTCTTTTTTTGACCAAACTCCTGGAAAACTCACTGCCTCTGCTTCCTAGCACACCTAATCCTGTTGCCACCTGGCTTCTCACTGTTTCACTCAAATGAAGCTACTCTTTCCAGAGTTACCAGTGCTTTTTTAAGTGCCAGATCCAATGGTCTTTTTTTTTTTTTTTTTAACTTTCCAGTTTGTTTGCTCTGGCTGTTATTGACCACCTTCTCCTAAATGCTTTCTCTTCTCTGGCTTTTGTGATTGGTTTTTCCTGAATCTCTTCCTAACTGCTTAATTACTCCTCAGTCTTTGCTGGTTCATCATACATATTGTGCTCTTTAATTGTCGATATAGTCTAAGATTGACCACACTCTTCTCTCTCTGTAGTCTTTTTCAGTTTCTTCATTAACCCCCATGGCTTTAGTTATTAAATCTGTGATAATGACTCTCTCTATCTATTTCCTCTCTCACATAAGCATCGTGCCTGCATCATTCCCACATTATCACATTGCCTATTGGACAATTCAAAATGGAGAACTCTAGGGGCCATAGTGGTTAGAGTCCTGCACCTGGAGTTAGGAAGACCTGAATTCATATCCAACCTCAGACACCTACTGGCTGTATGACCATGGCCAAGTCCCTTAGTCTCTCTGAGCCTCAGTTTGTTTATTGGAAAATGAAGAAAATAACTACATTTATTTCATAGGGTTATAAGGATGAACTGGGATAACATATGTAAAACACATTTCAAATCTTAAGGTTTTCAATGATGATAATGAGGCAACTCAAATTCAATCTGTCCAGAGCAACGTTTTCTTCTCTATTTTTATCAAAGATACCACCATCCTTCTAGTCTTTCAAGTTCAAAACCTCATCCTTGATTAATCATTCTTCTTCATCCCACATGTCTAGTCAGTCTGGTAAAATTTTGCCTTTTTTTTTTTTTTAACTTCCACAGTATGTCCTGACTCCCTTCTCTTTATCACCTCTTACCTAGATTGTTGTAATGGTTTCCTAATTGGTCTTCTTGCTTCAGTTTTCTTCCCATTCTTGTCCAGACTCCATACTGATGGCAGAATAATTTTCCTTAAGTATGGATCTGACCATTAATATTCATTAAACTCCAATTTGCTCTGCTATTGCCTCTAGGAATATGAACTCCCCTGTTTAGCTTTTAAATCCCTCAACAACTTGGCCACCAGTCTATCTTTCTAGCTTCAATGGCCATGAGCACTGTGCTAAATTGATCATCTCTTTGTTACTCACACAAAGCAATCCACATTCTAACTTCATGCCTAGAATCCACCCCTTCATCACCTCTTCCTCATAGAATCTTTCATTTTCTTTGAGGTAGTATAAGCATCACACTATATGAAGCCTTTCCTCATCTCCTTAACTCTTATTTTCTCCTTTCTCATTCCTATATTTACTCTCTATTTACTATGTTTCATTCCTATATTTACTCTCTATTTACTGTGTTTAATCTCTTCACATTTGTTCTGGATATGTTTTCTTGATTCCCATTTTAAAATGTAAATTCCAGAAAAATATTGATTGTTTTTTTTTCTTTATGCTTATAGCCTCAGTACAATGCTTGGCACATAGTAGGTAGCTAATAAATTCTTATTAATTGATTAAATACTAGGTATGTTGTCTTCAAATCCATAAGTGAATTCTTTTTCTATTGATAACTGCCTTTATACTTTACTATTGTAGCCTTCACTATCCTGAATTCATCTTCATGTTTTGATGAGATATTAGAAAATAATAAAAAAAACTATCATTAATGATAAAATCATACAAAATTAAAACTCATCCTAATGCAATCATGAAGATAACTATTGAAAAAGTCCATCAAATATTAATCTAGAATAAGGTAAAAACCAGGGAGAATAGTATCATGGAGATATATATATATGTATATACATATACATATATATACACATACATATATATTTACCAAATATGAATAGAAGAGTGATTTTCTTTGAATTGTGAGAATCTCTAAATACTCTTATTCTTAGTTACTGGTTATAGTAATTACATTGGTTCTTAAAATGCTACAAATCCTCCCCAGTGAAATCTAGTAACTTAAAAAAAGATTGGCCATCAAAATAGAAAAAAAATTTTGTCTAGATTATAACATGCAGTTAGAGGACTAACCCATTACATTAGTCAATTAGCATTATATACATATATCCAAGTTGACATTCAAGTTAACCATTAATGATTATTCTTTGTGACTGACCATTTATCCAGTTTTGAATCCACTTAATTTCCCTGTCATCTAACCTAGTGTTGTCAAATTACAATAGAAATGATGACCACTAAACTATGTCATACATGTTGACTTAGAACACCATATGCTAACATTATCTATTTTTTATTGCATTTTTACTTTGTTAACTATTTCTCACATTTTAATTTAGCTATTGTAGTAGACACAAGAGAGGTGATGTGGGCAATTGAACTAGGGTTTTTTTTAGCTGTGTTGGTAAAGAGAAGGCTACTTATCTGAGAGATATTTGAGGGCAGCCATGGCAAGATGTGGTGATGGAATGAATATATGAGAATGACTATTGAGACCATGAAGCTGAGTGACTAGTAGAATGATGGTGTCCTTTACAATAATAAGAGAGATTGTGACGTCGGATGCTTTGGAGGGAGAGAGATTGAATTTTGCATTGGATGTGCTGAATCTGAAATGTGTCCAGGATAACCAGTTTGAGATATCCTCAAGGTATTTAGTAAGTGACCATAACACAGGAAAGAACCTGGATCTGTAGATCCAGGAATCATCTGAATGGAAAGAAATCTTGAAATCAAACACAACTTGGAAAATGTATTGCATTTTCAGTAGTTTGAAGCTGCTCCCTGCCACCCAAGTTAGTCTTTTAAGCCTGCAGCACACTAGATGATAGAGATATGAATCATAAAATATTACAATTTCAGAAGAATATAGTTACAAGTTATCCAGGGCAATGAAAAGACTATTGTTGCTATAAGTAGTCTCCTGCATTTTGTAATAATTACTTGCTGTTTCAACTTGTTTCTTCTATTTTGGGACTTTTGGGAAGTTTTATCTAAAAGAGTCAGATTAATAATGAATACTGAAAAAAGTAGTCTTTATTTGGCATGTTTTACCTCATACAAGGAAGGCATGAGGCTTAAAACTAGGCGAAGGATGAAGTCTTGCCCAGATGCATCTTATATGATCAGTCCTGTGCTTTAGAAAAATCACCTTGACAGTTGAATAGAATGAGGAGAGACTTGAAGGAGGGAGATTGCTTAGTAAACTATGACCTAGGGGCAGCTAGGTGGCCCAGAGGATAGAGCACCAGACCTGAAGTCAGGAGGACCTGAATTCAAATTTGATCTCAGACACTTAACATTCCCTAGCTGTGTGACCCTGGGCAAGTCACTTAACTCCAATTGCCTCAGCAAAAACAAAAACAAAAAACAAAAACAACAACAACAACAACAACAAAAAAAAACAACTATGACCTGAGATTCCCTGAGCCAAACTAACTCACAAGCGTGCTGTGAACTCATGGGTATCTTGTATTTTTTTTAAATTTTCATCTATTAGACACCAGACAAACTACTAGCTTAAGGAAGTGCAATTTCAATTTTAGTGCTATGTTCCTTTTGATTACATTCTTTATTGTTTAAGATTTTTGTTTACTTATATTTTCAACTGTGCCAGAAATTTCTAAAACTTTCTCATTTGTTATGTTATATCTTTGCAAAGTTTTATTGGGAGGGAGGTGTTTGCTGTTTTAAAAAGCAAGTACCACTAAAAATAAATGTGGAACAAGAAGGGGTAATGGTAGTACTGAATCTGATTCCAAGGTATAATAAGATGGGGATATAGGTATGCCTGCCTAATAGGCAGACATATCCTAAGGGTAAGTAATTGGTTCTTTAAAAATCAGATAAAATAGTTTTCTTTTAATTTAACATGTATTTTTTTCTTTTTTCAAATGTCAGCTAGGTTGTTAGGACATAAATGAGTTCTTAGATTAACTACTTAATAAACGGAACTGGTATTTCTTTTGGCTTATGAGCACCTTTAAAACATTATCAGGACTCTTAGGATATTATGAACTGAGAAAGTTTGGGAACCTCTGAGCAGTATCTCCGAAGAGTAATGAGGATCTGAGTGACAATTGTGATTTCATGAGTGTATAAAAGCAATGTATATATAAGAGATGTTGCCATTATTCTCTTCCCATCACTGGTCAAAGTCATGGTAACCATTGTACAAACATCCAATTCCCTATTGTGATATATCATGGTGAGTTTGGAGTGAAACTATAATTAAGAAATAAGGCAATTTTGACAAAGCTTTTATTGCCATGGGGAAGAACAGAATTTTAAAAGAAAGCTAGCTTTCCAGAAAGTCTTAATCTTCATTTTGCCAATCTCACATATTTTGAGTGTTACAATTCCTAATATATTTTTGGAGTAGTAGAACTGGTTTACTAGGAAAAATTTGGGTTTTATGTAGTGTTTTCTCTTTGGCACTAATTGGATGGCTTATAGAAACTCACTCTACCTCTTTAGCTCTCGGTTTTTTCATCTGTAAAATTTTCTCAATTTAAAAGTCCTTTTCAGTTCTGTATTCTATATTATGTATTCTATTCCATTTCTTTCATTCTGTTCTAAGTTTCTTTTTGGTTCTAGCATTCTAGTACTAACATTCTTTATTCTGAGATTCTTTCCATATCTAACATTCTATGAATATATGAATTACATTAACAATTGTGTTCTGAATTCCTCATTTTAAAGTTCCAGAAATTCTTTAAGTAGAGGCAGTATAATTGGAATAACTATATGATTTCCTAGGATGATTATTTTTAAAGAATAGTATTTGTTTAGATGAATAAATTCTCATTTTAACCAGTTCCAAGTATTATGTGCAATTAAATATACAATTTGTGACTATAAAATAATAAGATGGGGATATATGTAACTCAATTATTCTTGATCTTATTTCCCTTATTTGTAAAATGAGGAGGTTAGACTAAGTAAATTGAGGCAGCTAGGTGCATAGAGTATAGAAGTAGAAGTAGAAGCCAGAAAGACTGAGTTCAAATCCAGCTTTAGATATTTCCTAATTATTGCAAATCACTTGACCATTCTCTGCCTCAGTTTTCTTATCTGTAAATTAGGGATAATAATAACACCTTTCTAGGAGTGAGATACTATTTATAAAGTGTTTTACAAAGTATAAAGTAGTATATAAATACTAGTTATTATTAGTTCTTTGTGTATGTATGTAAATACATACACACCTAAGTATGTATATTTAAGTAACAGACTTGGGAAAAAAGATGTGGTTTCATTGGTTTGGCCACTCCTACTTCATGTGACCCCTCTGTGTCTTGAATGTTCTTTTGTTAGTTCCGATAGTTCCCTCTCCCCTCCTCTTTCCCTTCTCCCCAAAAATCATTTCCTGGTGGCAATTTCTCTGGTGGGAACCTCACTGCATTTATCTGAACTAGTCCTCCAGATGACTGATGCACTGTTTTGAGACCTATTCTCAGAGTCTTTTCATTGTAGTACTTGATGAAATTTTTGTGCTGTTAGTCTAGCTTCTAGAACTCTGTGACATTTCCATGCCCTGATAAGTCTTCTGAGAAGGATTTCATAGATTAAAAAAAAATATCAATTGTTTTAATTTTTTTATCAGCTTCATTTCCAAATAAAACTCTGCTTCTCCCCTACTTGAGAGTCATTCTATATAACAAAGAATAAAAGAGGCAAAAAGAACAGTTCAGCAAAACTAAACAATTTGTCATATGAGTCTGCCAGTATATGCAATGTTCTTTACCCATAGTCTTCAATGTTTTCAAAGAAGGGAGGAAGATACATTTTTTATCTTTTTCTTTGGAATCTAGCCTGGTCATTATAATTGTATTATAACATCTTTTAGTTTTGCTTTTTTGGTAGTGATTGTTCTTTTCATTTACATTGCTGTAATCATTGTTGTGTGCATAATATACACCCACATTTATGCATGTACATAGAGATATTATACATATCCAGTATATTCCTACTTCCGCTTATATTGCTTTGCATCAGTTCATATATAAGTTTGGTTATTCTTTTCTGAATTTTCCATGTTAATTTTTTTTTATTGGCACAGTATTATTCTATTATATTAATGTTCCACAGTTTCTTTAGCCACTCCTTAATCAATGGACGTCTAATTTATTTCTAATTCTTTGCTACTACAAAAAAATGTTACTTTGATTATTTTGGTGAATATGGAACTTTTGTTTCATTGATCTTTCCAGGATATGTGACTACTAATGGAATCTCTGGGTTCAAAGGATATAGGCATTTTAATTACTTACTTTAATTGGAGATGAACTTTGTTGGAGGCATAGCAAATATACTTGAATTTATCTAACCAAATGAATATCAAAATTGTCCCCTTGGGAGAATTTCTTCCAACTGTATTTCAACTTTGTGGCTACTAGTTCAGATGCTTCTAGAACCACTCTCTGAAGTAACCTTAATTTGAAAATATTTTATGTCACACAATGTTAAAAGTAAAAATATTTTTATAGTATTATAAGATATATTCCATAACAATAATGAACACTTTAGAGACATAGTTTTGTTTGATCCTCACAATAACTCTGCTAAATAGGTGCTTTTAGGACTTGGATAAACAATTGTTATTAAAAATACCTGTTTTATGACTTTCCTTAACATTTTGTTTATAATTCTTTTTAGAGGATTTAATAATATTCTGCCTTCTATTATTTTTATTTAGATATATGCTTTATAACCCCTCTAGAGAATAACCTCCAAAAGGACGGGAATTCCATCTCTTGGCTTATAAAACAGGGACTTTGCATGTGGTTGAAATTCATTCACTAAATACTTATGAAGGAGTTTACCTGTTTCCTTTGTAATCTATTGTACTGGAACCACATTCCAGTGGAAAATCTCTGGAGTTTTCAGAAAGACTTGGGCTCAAATTCCAGCTTAGCCATTTTCTGATCTTAAGTTATCTTCTTTCTCTGATCTTTATTATCTCCAGGTACCATGAGAATAGCACTCTTTTTATTACCTATTTTATAGATTTTTTTTTGACAGAAGTGGTTTTCAAATTCTAAAACTCTTTATAAAAATAAGGTGTTTTTTGAAATCATAGAGTATAATTTAATGTAAAAGTAATTGATTCATCTTACACCCTATCTATAAAGTTTTTGCAAGTAAACTAGTAATAGAAATTTAAATTTTTTAATAGCATTTTACAATTTGCATTATTATTATTATTTTTAATCCTAACAGAAGCCTTGAGAAGTTGGCAAATCAGGATTATTATCCCAATTTGACAGATGAGGAAATTGTTGCTCAGAGAATGGAAATGACATGATTAAGGTCACACATCTAGTAGGTGATAGACCTGGAATTAGAACTCAGGTCACCTGTTTGTAAGTTCAGATATTTTTCTTTTCTTTTAAAAATAAAATTTCATTGAAATCTTTTTTTTTTTTTTTTGCTGAGGCAATTGGGGTTAAGTGACTTGCCCAGGCTCACACAGCTGTTACCAGATTTGAACTCAGGTCCTCCTGACTTCAGGGCTGGTGCTCTATCTACTGCGCCACCTAGCTGCCCCTATTGAAATCTTTTATTTCCCAATGTATCCATGCTTTTCAGAGAGCCATCTTCCTCTCATAATAAAATATACAAAAGGACATAATAAATTCATTTTCTTTCTTTCTTGCTTGCTTGCTTGCTTGCTTTCTTGCTTCTTGCTTGCTTTCTTGCTTGCTTGCTTGCTTGCTTGCTGAGGCAATTAGGGTTAAGTGACTTGCCCAAGGTCACACAGCTAGGACGTGTCTGAGACCAAATTTGAACTCCGCTCCTTCTGACTTCAGGGCTGGTACTCTAACCACTGTGCCACCTAGCTGCCCAGACATAATACATTCAAAAACATTTCAACTATAATATAGTGAAACAGTCTGATGTATAAAACCTA
This sequence comes from Myrmecobius fasciatus, assembly GCA_023553655.1. Lineage (NCBI taxonomy): Eukaryota > Metazoa > Chordata > Mammalia > Dasyuromorphia > Myrmecobiidae > Myrmecobius > Myrmecobius fasciatus. The sequence continues at coordinate 301,762 of JAJPUD010002636.1, forward strand.
TACCTCTGCAAAGAAGCTAGGAAGATGCCTTTTTTCATTTTTCTTTTTGAGACATAAGTTTTGAAATTGTAATTTTGTAGCATATAGTTTATAGGATTTGTTGTTGTTCAGTCCATTTGTATTGCCATATTATTTTATGATATTATTTTCCAGATTCTGCTTCCTTCACTTTGTATCAGTTCATAAAAATCTTTCCATGTTTTTCTGTGTTCATCATTTTTTTAGCCTAGTATTATTTCATTATATTAATGTGTTACATTTTCATTAGCCTTACTCTGTTAATGAACATCTTTTATACTACAATAAGATACTGCTATAAATACTTTGAATCTTCATTGTATTTATAGCAGTATAAGAGTTTTAAAAAGTTATTGACTGTCTTAGGAGTATATGCTTGCCACTGGAATCTCTTAGTGAAAGAATGTGACCATTTTGGTTATTCTAGGTTATTTGCCTAATGCTAAAATGCTTTCCAAAATGATTGAACCAAGTCACTATTTCAACAACCATGCATTAGTATACTTGTCTTTTCAGTTTTTCTTCTGACTCTTCCCATCTTTTGTCATCTTTGCCAATTTTCTGGGTGTGAAGTGAAGCTTCAGAGTTGTTTTAGTTTTCATTAGTAATTTTAGAGCATCATTATTGTTAATAATAATTTGGAGTATTTTTTCCTGTGATTGCTAATAGTTGGCAATTTATTTCTTTTGACCTCTTATCTATTGAAGAATGATATTTGGTCTTTTATGTGGTCTTTCTGTTATACCAATCTGCTATTTTCTTTATTATTTTATCTCAATTGCATCTAGATGGTGCATTTTAAAAAGAAAATTGACAAATATTTGTAGAGAAGAAGATGATCAGAATAGTAGGAAGACTGGAGACCTTTCCAGATTAGAATCAGTTGAAAGCAATGGCTGTGGTTGACTCTGAGAGGGAAAGATTTATATACATCATCATTGATTTCCAGTGTTTGAAGGGATTTGATGTAGAAGAGAAATTAGTTTGTTTTTCATGTCTCTCCCAACCCCAGAGTTATGGGAGTTACAGGGACTTTGTTAGGCTCCATATGAAGAGTAACATCTGAAAATTAGGATAATCGAAAAGTGGAGTAGATAGGCTTTAGAGAGTGAGCTCCCTATTATTGGATGCCCTTGTGGAGATTTATTAGCCCCTTACCTAGAATGTTATATAGAAAGTGTTGTTGCTCAGGTGCAAATTGGATTATTTGACATCTGACATCCCTTCCAATTTAAAAAATTTTTGATTCTCTTATTTTATCATGGGCATAATTATAGTCACTGTAGTTATTTTTTTTAATGTAATAGGAAATCTTTTTTTTCATTCTTGAACAATTGAAATCTACATATATTTTTTTTTTTTTTTTTAATTTTTATTTTATTTGAATAACATATGTGTGGGTAATTCTTCAACAATAACCCTTACATAGTTTTCCGTTACAAATTTTTCCCCCCAACTCCCCACCCCTCCCCCTAGATGGCAGGATATCCACTACATGTTAATTATGTTAAAATATTGGCAAATCGAATATATGTATACATATTTCCAAACTTATCATTGGTGTGCAAGAAAAATCTTATCTACACGAACGATATATCAGATAAAGGAAACACAATGTAAGCAAACATCAATCAAGGAGTATGAGAATGTTATGTTGTGGTCCACATTTCGCATCCCTCTCTCTGGGTGTATATGGCTCTCTTCAGTGAACAATTGGAGGTGGTTTGAAACATTTCATTGTTGAAGAGAGCCATGTCCATCAGAATTGATCGTCATATAGTACTGTTGTTGCTGTGTATAATGATCTCCTGGTTCTGCTCATTTCACTCAGCATCAGTTCATGTAAGTCTCTCCAGGCCTCTCTGAAATCATCTTGCTGGTCATTTCTTACAGAACAATAATATTCCATAACATTCATATACCATAATTTATTCAGCCATTCTCCAATTGAAGGGCATCTATTCAATTTCCAGTTTCTAGCCACTACAAAAAGGGCTGCCACAAACATTCTTGCACATGTGGGGCCTTTTCCTTCCTTTATGATTTCTTTGGGATATAAGCCCAATAGAAATGCTGCTGGGTCAAAGGGTATGCACAGTTTGATAACTTTTTGAGCATAGCTCCAAATTGTTCTCCAGAATGGCTGTATCCGTTCACAGCTCCACCAACAATGCATCAGTGTCCCAGCCTTCCCACAACCCCTCCAACATTCATCATTAACTTTTCCTGTCATTTTAGCCAATCTGACAGGTGTGAAGTGGTATCTCAGGGTTGTCTTGATTTGCATTTCGATATTTACTTTTGATATGAAAAATTTAGGTATCCACCTCCAATTGTTCACTGAAGAAAGCCATATACACCCAGAGAGAGGGATGCGAAATGTGGACCACATTATAACATTCTCATACTCCTTGATTGATGTTTGCTTACATTGTGTTTCCTTTATCTGATATATCGTTTGTGTAGATAAGATTTTTCTTGCACAACAATGATAATTTTGGAAATATGTATACATATATTCGATTTGCCAATATTTTAACATAATTAACATGTAGTGGATATCCTGCCATCTAGGGGAGGGGTGGGGAGTTGGGGGGAAAAATTTGTAACGGAAAGCTATGTAAGGGTTATTGTTGAAGAATTACCCACACATATGTTATGCAAATAAAATAAAATTAAAAAAGAAAAAAAAAGAAAAATTTAGGTATCTCCATGTTTAGCTGAGAGTAGGGACTGCATTTTTCATATACTCACTATCACAATTAAAACACACTGTGTCAATGTTTTGCATCACCTGGTGGTGAACTCTGGTAAATACTTGTCCTTGCCCTCTCCCATATACATAAACAAAAGCATAAATATAATATGAATTTTATAAGAAGAAAGAAACTACTGAACCTTAAACTTGAAACTGTTTGTAATTGTCTCAGGTGAGACATTTAAATCATTTAAATGTGCAAATGTATATTTTCCCCCTTATTTTTAATAATAATGAGCTTATAGAAAGAGCCTTTAATTATAAATTATTAGCTTTACTTTTATTTTGAATTTTTCAATCTACAAATATATTTTTCTCAAGAATAATAATGACAATGTACTTATTTTGCATGTATTTTGAGTATACTTATGTATATACATATTGTCACTGATATGATACACAGTAGGCACTGAAATGCTTATTGAGTGATTTTCAAACATCTTTCTTATAGTTATAATCAGTGATTAATACTGTTTTGTGTTCTCATTTTTCTCTTTTAATGCTATTTAATAATATAAATATTTTCATATATTGACCTAGTTCTTTAAATTTTTACTTTTAAGGTGTTTTATCATGTTAGCATTGGGGGGAACAGTTGGAGTTAAGTGACTTGCCCAAGGTCACACAGCTAATATGTATTCAATGTCTGAGGCTGGATTTTGAACTCAGGTCCTCTTGAATCCAGGGCTAATGCTGTATCCATTATGCTATCTAGCTGCCCCATGTTAGCATACTTTTTTTTTTTTTTTTTTTTTTTTTTAAGGAGAAATTTATGTAAATTGATTTGCCCCGGGTCAAAAAACAGGGAAATTTTAATTTTTTTTAGAAAATTGAAATCAGGTCCGACAGAAAAAAGG
>JAJPUD010002637.1:9834-43701 GCA_023553655.1 Myrmecobius fasciatus
TTCAACACTTATCTAGGTTTTTGTATTTTTTAACATATGGCAAGAGAGGCAGTATGGTTAAGGGGTTGGAGGTTGGCCTTGGAGTCAAGAACATTTAAGTTTAAATTCTGCCAATGGCAAGCACTTACCATGTGGCTCTGGGCAATCACTTAACTTCACAGATACCCAATTATCTCCTTAAAATTATAAATTTTAGATGCTTTGGAGATAGGTATTAGTGGAAAAAAGTCTCTACACCAAAAAATCAGAGGTCCAGATTCTTCCTTCCTCCCCCATCCCAAAGCCTCTAGCACTTATTTATGGGGACTCTGGGGCTAATGTCTATTGAAAGAAAGAAGACAATAATTTGAAAAAGTACAAACTTTTCTCATGGCTGGTGGGATTACAGATACTGCTTAGCTTTATTACCTTAAGCAAGCCATTTATTCTCTGCCTCAGTTTCTTCAATTGTAAAATAGAAATGATAATATCTCACATGGTTTACATAAGGATCACATGATATCTCATGTAAAAGTATTTTACAAACTTTAAAGGACTTTATAAACATTAACTATTAGTATTAATTATATTCTTCCTTTATAATGAGTATATTGTTTTATTTTGATTTTTTAAAACATTTCATATTTGTCATGTGTAAGAAAAATCTGACCAAAAAAAGAAAACGAGGGAATGAAAAAAGAAAACAAACCAAAAGGTGGAAATACTGTGCTTCAATCCACACTCAGTCTCCATAGCTATCTCTTTGGATGTAGATGACATTTTTCATCCCAAGTCTGTTGGAATTGCCTTAAATCACCACACTGTTGAGAAGAGCCAAGTCCATCACAGTTGATCATCGCATAACCTTGTTGTTACTATGTACAGTGCTCTAGTTCTGCTTACTTAATCAGCATCAGTCCATGTAAGTCTTTCCAGGCTTTTCTGAAGTCAATCTGCTCATCATTTCTTACAGAATAATATTATTGGATTACCTTTATATACCATAACTTATTCAGCCTTTTCCTAACTGATGGGCATCCACTCAATTTCCAGTTCCTTGACGTGATAAAAAGGGCTGCCACAAACATTTTTGCGCATGTGGTAGACTCTCTATTTTTAAAACCTTCTGTACCATGACTTGGAGCTGGCACAGTAGGCTGTGGATTTCAGCACAACTTATTGATAATATTCTTTTTTTTTAAATTTTTTTAAATTTTATTTGCATAACATATGTGTGGGTAGTTCTTCAACAATAACCCTTACATAGCTTTCTGTTACAAATTTTCCCCCCAACTCCCCACCCCTCCCCTAGATGGCAGGATATCCACTACATGTTAATTATGTTAAAATATTGGCAAATCGAATATATGTATACATATTTCCAAACTTATCATTGTTGTGCAAGAAAAATCTTATCTACACAAAAAATATATCAGATAAAGGAAACACAATGTAAGCAAACATATTGATAATATTCTTAACAAAATAACTCATGTGCATATTAAGGTTTGGGGCCGTGTGAACCTCTCAGAGTGGTGAGGCAGAGGAAATGAAGGCTTGTGCTGCAGAATCTAGACTCTCTTAGCTGATTGGGGTCAAAGAGGTAGGTCCTAATCAGCTGATGGAATGAGGAGTCTCTTCTGCAAATGCTATATTTTGGCATAGTAGGAGGGGCTGGGGAATATAGCCTGAAGCCTCTGACTGTCCTTAGTTCTGTTCTGCAGGCCCATTAAGCAACACAAACTTTCACTGGCTCCTGAGCACCTGACAAATGCAATTTTCAAGCCTTCTTCCAGACCATATATTAAGTGACCTCCTTTTCCTGATTTTTGTGTTAGAAAGTCTTGTCAATAGGAATGTGATGATTTTAATGGCTGATTCTTGGCCTGCTTCACCCTTCCCTTTTTAGATTTTTATAGGGAGAAGCCTAATTATTTTTTAATTTTGATAAAATATCAAAATGGTTTCAAAGAGTTGTAATCCCCTTACTTAGTTTATGTAGCTGAGCTAATAGCACCCTTTGCTAGGGAAGAGGGTTATTAACCATTTCACCATCCCTTGGGTGGAAGGGACTGAAAGAAATGATTATATGTGAAGATGCAACCAACAACTAGTTGCAGGTGAGAAACAGAATGTGGTGGAGAGGAGTGAGATGTGCACTCATTTATATTTCTTGTGTGTGGTTCTCCAACATATAGATCTGTATCATATTCTGAAAGTATTTATTTTTAAAAGTTTTATTGACTTTTGTTTTTACTTTTTAATCATTTCCATCCATTTCTAACCAGTGATCTTCCACATATAATAAAGAAAAACAGGCAAGTAAAAAAATACTTCATCTGAAAGTATGATTTTATTTCATTTTTTCAATTAACAAGCTTTTTTTCCCCCTCTTCCCCTGCCCTCCAATGGAAAAAAGAAAGTTCTGATAACAAATATGCCTAACAAATATCTGAAGCTTGATTTTTTATGTCATCTCTTATAGCATAATAGTATTTCATTACATTCATATAACATATTATGTTCAGCCATTCCTCAAGTGATTGATATAACCTTGTCATTCCAAAAAGAGCCATTCTAAATATTTTTCTATATGTTGTTCTTTTTCCTTGCTTTGATCTCTGAGAGGTATAAAGTTAATAGTATTATTACTGGACCAAATGACATGCACAAGTTAGTGATTTAAGGGCATAATTTCAAATTACTTTTGAGAATATCTGGACCAATTCACAACCCTATCAATAGGAAGTTTCATTTTCCTAAATTCAAATTTGCCATCAGATACCCCTACAACCTTTTTTAAAATTACATTTATTTACATTTATTACATTCAGGGAATGGCTGAATAAATTATGTTATAAAAAGGTAATTTAATATTATTGTTCTATAAGTCATTTATAAGCAAGGGTCATTTAACCCTGTTTGCCTCAGTTGCATAATAAGCTGGAGAAGGAAATGGTAAACTACCTCCAGTATCTTTGCCAAGATGCCATACTGAAAATGACTTAACAAATCAACAACGTGCCTATTTTTCTGCAGACTCTCCAATATTTGTCCCTGTAGCTTTTGGTCATCTTTTCCAATTGATAAGTGTGAGGTAAATACTTTCCAATTACTTTAATTTGTATTTCTCTTATTTTTAATTGTTTGGAACATATTTTCACATAGCTGGATTATTTTTATTAGAAAACTAGAATTATATCTTTTGATCATTAATAAACTGGGGAGTGACTCAAAACCTTATAAAACATTCTCCATTTCTGGTCCATTTTCTTCCTATTGAAAACTTGATGCATTTCCTGATCCTTTTCCTTATCAAAATTGGTGATTACAATTACAAAGCTTTTGCTGTGTTTTAGTGTTGTCAGTTGTCATTATTTTTTGATTTTTCTTATTTCACTGTATCATTTTATGCTCTTCCTATTCCTTTGAATTTCTAATTTTTTTTTTCTTGCGATGCAGTAATATCTCAATACATTTATATAGTACAACTTGCTTGGTCTCCCCTAATTGGTAAGCAGCCACTCTATTTCTAACATTATGCTACCACAAAAATGTTGTTTTAAACATTTTAGTATGTATGGGACCCTTCTTTTTTCTGTTGGATCTCCTGAAATACCATTCAACTGTGGGATCCTTGGGTCAAAAGTTATATAAATAATTCAAAGACTTTTATTGCATAATTTCAAATTGTTCTCTGTAATGGTTGGGCAGATTCATTACTTTTTCTACAGTAGATGAGTGTTTGTCTTTCTGTAGCTTCTCCAACAATGACTATATTTCTATCTTTTTTAATCTTTGAAAATTTGTTTAATATGAGGCAAAATCTGTTTTAATCTTTATTTCTGTCATTAATAATTTGAAACTTTCACATAATTGTTTATAGTTTGGCAAATCATCTTTAAAATATTGTTTGTTCATATTCTTTGACCAAATATCTGTTGGAGGATGCTTCTTGGTCTTAAGATAGTTTTTAAATTTCCATACATACAACCACACATCAGACTTTTATCAATAGTGTTTGATGCCAAGATTATTCCCCCTGCCCACAATTTACAGTTTAATTTACACTTTCCCTTTTTATCTTATTTACTTTGCTCATGAAAAAGCTCCTAAATTTTAAGAACTTGAAACTGTTTTTTCTTTTACTCTCTATATTCTTTAAAGTGAAGCTATTTATTAAAATGTAAGTCTACATGTCTCTAAACTTCTAATGAGTCTCTTGCAGCTCTTAAAATTCTGATGATTCTTCTGTGAAGAATCTGTCACTATCTGCTTCCTAAGGACACCAGATTTTGTTAGTTTAATTGATAATAATTAAGTCATCAAGACAGCATCCTAAAGTGTTTAATTAACTTAAGAGATTTTTTTCAGCATGTTTTTAAGTATATTTCAATTGAATTCATGGATGTAGCCTATCTCTCTGATCCTGAAACCTTTCCCAGGCCTTGAACTGATCAGTTTATTTTAGATCTGCTATCCTTCAGAGTAAAGACCTTAAAGAAATGGTTGAGTAACATATCTGCAATTTGTATGAAAGCCTGGGAGATTTGATTCCTTTTAAAAATAATTAAACTAAAACAAGCCCCAAATGTCTAACAACAATAAAAAATCCTTTTACAGGCTTCATTGAATCACAGATTTTTGGAGTTGTAAGAGGCCTCTGTTGCCACATAGTTCAATACTGTCTACAACATACTCAGCTGGGCATTGAACCTTTGTTTGAGATCCTTTGATGAACCATTCTCTCTCAAAACTTCCATTCAATTTTTTAAAAACTCAGTGGTTATTTTGAGGCAAAATTTTCCTCTTTGCTTATATAACTCAATTTTATGTAGTTTACATCTAATTATTTGGTTGGATTGTTGTTTTGTGGGTTACGTAGGGAGACTGAGGAGTATGAAATTTGTTTCCTCAGAACATCATGTAAAGAAAATTATATTCTCCTTTTTCCCACCATATTACTCTAATCTACTAAAAAATCTTTAGGTCTGGCTAGTTTCCAAAGTCCCTGAAGTATGTATGTTTGTTTAGACTTTTGAATGGGGACATTTTTCATCTGACGTGCATATTAGCCCTACAGCAATCTTGTTTGCTTCTAGTTGAGTGGCCTGTTGCTTATTTGGTTTTGTGAACACCATTAATATGTACATTAATGTGAAGGATCATTAATCTTTGAATAGAAGTCATCAGACTTTTGATGGTAATTAAACCCACATTAGTTATCAAGATAAAGTAGACAGAGAGGAAAGAAGAGAGAAAATAGGCATATATATCTAAATAGGGTCACACTAGAAAAGGCTACAAGGTGGGGTTATCCAGAAAATAAGAGCCACTCAAGAATCAAGATAAAATGAAGATAGGAAGAAACAATGACCAAATGGAGAAGAAAAAAAGTGGTACTAGGAAAAAGAAATGAAGAATGAGTAAAAGTATCAAGGTAATAATCAATATAAATCTGAGTGATTATTAATACTCTTCTAGATATTCTTATATAAAATAGAATTTTCAAATCAAATTCAAGAGATAGTAAAGCAAATGATTTGCCTGTGAAAGATCTCAGAAGTAGAAGAAACAAAACCTTTTTTCTTTCATTCATTTAAACAACACTTCTGTGTAGCCTTTAGGAAAATGCTTAGACTTTTATGAAATCAAGCATTTATTACTGTGCCTTCTCTTTGATTTCAACTGTAAGAATTTCTTCTTCTGCATTAGAGGAAGGGGTCATGGTGATGATAAGTGATTCTTTAGTGTTTCCCTTGGGTAGGACTGCATTTGGCATAGGTTGGGATACTCCTTCTGTAACAGGTGTGGATTTACATTTGAGCCTGTCCTCTGTTTTTCCTGCTTCATCTCCCGATTTACTTTTGGTCCCATCCAGTTGTTTTTCTGCTACTTCATTTCCTTGGTACTCTACTCCCCCAATTTTTTTATCTTTTTCCTGAAAAAAAAAATAGTGTAGGCACAGAATTAGCCCTGAAATCAGAACAACCAAGGGTTCTCAACTTCATTTGACTAGTGGTTACCTTAATGCTCAAGGTTATTGCCTAGAAAATGAATCTCTGAATTCTTCTCAGGGGAAGAGAATCTCTGCATGTAGTCTCTACAAGTCAAGTGTAATGTCAATATAGAATTTCTGAGTTAGCTTGAAGGGTAGATTGGGCCTATGCATTTCTACATTTGCCAAATGATTCTCCACTTAACTGTGCATATGATTGTTTACAGAGCAGAAGCATCAGGTTTCATATGAGTATCTTTTTTTTCCCCCTATGGATACAAGCTGCTAAGGAAGAATGAAACAGAAAGGAGTAACTTTCTCTGAGGAAGATTTCCGTTTATTTGTCACAGATGTGCTTGGACAGAGGCCACTTTGTGTTCTAGATCTAGTACAAGAATTTTAACATGGGGTGATGAACTTATTTTGAATTTTTTTTTGGATAACTGATAATTTTAACATAACTTTTATAATATAAATAAAATTATATTTAATAATAATAAAATATAATAATAAAAGTAAAAATAATAAAACATAATTTTAACATTATTTTATTTTGTAATCCTGTTGCAGCAGTTAGTAAGTAGTGTTGCAGTAGAGTCAGGAAGACTGTAGCCCAAATGCAACCTCAAAAACTTACTAGATGTGAAACCCTGGGCCATTCACTTAGCTTGTATCTGACTCAGTTTCCTTATCTGATGATAATAATAGGTGCTATTATTATATGCACCTACCTTTCAAGAGTTTTTTGGTAAAAGTAAAATGAGATAATATTCACAAAACAGACTGCAAATCTTAAAGTACCATATATAAATACTAGTCATTGTTTTGTTATATTTGTTAAAAAGCACTTCTTTGAATTTCAGCAGACTGCCAAAGGGATCCATGACATAAAAAAGTTGAGCTCTTATTCTAGTTTCCTCTCTAGCAGTGACTTGCTTTTGATGTTAGGCAGGGATAGGCAGGTTGTTTTGTCTCCAACCAGTCTGGGCTTTAATGTCAGTATTTATAAAACGAGTTGGTTGGATTCACTGGGTTCCTAAGATTCTTTTTTGTCCTAAATCTATAACCCTTTTAATTTCATCATACCTCTGGTCCCTCATTTAGTAATAATTTGGATTAGGTATAAGTGTTTATGAGAGGCAGAAAGTGAATAAAAGGACAAATTTGTGATTTCACTGGTTTCATTGGTGAATAAAAAACAAACAAATGCTTATTATGTTGCCACAGGCTGTGCTTTACTTTGATATTCACATCCTCAGTATTTGGTTAGCACAATCCATGGCAATATAGTTTCTGTTTGGTCAGAATCCTTGAGGGTCCTACTCTCCTAGATTTATTTCATTTTTTGGACAAGAAAAAGAAGCCATTCTCTGCTTTTCTTTCTTTCTTTTCTTTCTTTCTTTCTTTCTTTCTTTCTTTTCTTTCTTTCTTTCTTTCTTTCTTTCTTTCTTTCTTTCTTTCTTTCTTTCTTTCTTTCTTTCTCTTTCTTTCTTTCTTTCTTTCTTTCTTTCTTTCTTTCTTTCTTTCTTTCTTTCTTTCTTTCTTTCTTTCTTTCTTTCTTTCTCTTTCTTTCTTTCCTTCCTTCCTTCCTTCCTTCCTTCCTTCCTTCCTTCCTTCCTTCCGGCAATTGGGGTTAAATTGCCTAATTTTGCCAGGGTCATACAGCTAATACACATTAAGTGTCTGAGATTGGACTTGAATTCTGAACCTCCTGACTTCAGGGGCTGTGCTCTATGTACCATCTAGCTGCCCCTTCTCTGCCTCATTTTTTACCTAGACTTAATCACTGATTGGACATTGCCTCAGTCAAACTGAGACCTGTTTTAAGACTTTAGCTTAAAAAGGTCAAGGTGTCCCACTGCATCCAGGGCCATCTCCAGTCATTCTGATCTATATCTGGCCACGGGACCCAGATGGTTCTGGAGGAAAAATGAGGTGGGTGACGTTGAACAGCCCTCCCTCACTTAAATCCAACTCATTTGCATGTCATGGCGTCACCTCCCTTGGGTCATGGAGGAAGGATAAACAACAATCAATGTAAGATAGCCATTTCCCCTGTAGGAGTCTCCATTTTAATTGGAAGAGACAACCTATATGGCTAAAGATTGGCACTTGCCTTGGAGTCAAGGAGATCTGCTGGACTCTGACCCATACTAGCTATGGTATCCTGGCCAAGTCCCTGAGCCACACTCCAAGACTTTGTTAAAAAATAGATTCTGATATACATTGATAGAAATTTTTTTTTTTTTAAACTGGGAGTTCTCTACACCGATGAAATGTTAGATTTGTCTTTTCCTTGCCCTCCAAACACACACACAGACACTTTTTGGAAGGAAATGGGGGAATGTCAATTTTTTCTTTCTTTAATATAGGGAACTTCCAGCATAACTCTTCCCATGATTCATTAGTAACTCATCACTTTAAAAAATTGCTTGGGGCATTGAGAAATTCAGTGATTTGCTCAAGGTGACATAGCTGTTATGTATTATGTATGTATAAAAGGCTATGTTTGAACCCAGTTCTTGTCTCTAAAGTTGGTCCTCCATCTACTACCCTAGTATACCATGGTGTCATGATATGCATTTATACCATGCCCCCCATCCATAGGTATGTATATATGTATATTTATATGTATATATATATGCATAATGTGCACATCTGTCTCTATCTCTTACTCTGTCTCCAACAACTTCACCTTCATATCCAACTCACTGTCTCTAGCTTTCTCCATACATATGTATAACCTGGCCCAGGTTTTACCTTCCCAGTCTTTTTATACCTTACTTCCTTCTTTTGAGTGCGTAATCTTGAGTACTTGATCCAGTAGTATTGGCCTTCTTGCTGCTTTTCCCACAAGATACTCCATTTTCCGACTCTGTAAGTGTCCCCTGTGCCTAGAATTCTGTCTCATTATTTCTATCTACTAGTTTTCATCAAGTACCAGTTAAAATTCTACCTTCTATAAGAAACCTCTTCCAATCCCATTTAATTCTCATGCCTTCCCATGATCACCTACAGTTTTGTTTTGAATATATATTTTTTGTTTCCTTCATTGGAGTGTAAACTCCTTGACAGCATGAATTTTTTGTGGAATAGGGAGTGAGAGGATGGAAGTTTATCTCTAGATAGCATAGTTACTTGGTAGTAGGTGTTTAATAAATGCTTGTTGACATTTCATCCTCAGTTTCCTCATCTGTAAAATGGGAATAATGCTAACACCCTTCTTGTAATGTTGTTGTGGGCATCAGAATATATAATTGTACATTATGTGCTTTTCAAACTATAAAGTACTATGTAAATGAAATTTCCCCCTTCCTCTTCTTGACCCCCTCCCTTCTCTGGAAGTTATTATTATTATTATTTTTTTTTATCACTCATTCATTACCTGAGCTGCGATTTCTTTCTTCAGTCTGAGTAGTCTTGCAAGACTTGTTTTACCTGAGCCACCCAACAAAGCTTTAAGCATTTTGGGTGTCTCCCCTTTGGACTGGGCAAGAAGGGCAAAACCTTTCACTGGAGGTGGGGCCTCTGTGGGCTTAGCCTTCTGCTTTAGAAGTAATCTGCAAACAGACAATAGGAGATATCCTTAAGGAGCTCTGGGAAAGTGGGATAAAATCCTGACCATTACTTCTTTATAAAATATTATCTGCTTGTACAAACTAAATTATGTAAAAAAATTAAAGAGAAAGCACTAAGTAAGCCAAGATCCTGTGTTCTATGGTCACTCTTCCTCCTTTTGTAGTGCTTACACAACACACACACACACACACACACACACACACACATGCTCCATTTACCTTATCTTTAAAAAAAAGGAAAAGAAATAGAATATCATCTAACTATTAAACTTTACCAGTTCAGGGTCTCTTCTTACTATTTAAGTCTAAAAATCACATCTTCCTACCAAAGAACCCTAATTATGTCAGCATAAGTGATTTACATATGTCAATTGGACTAAGTTGTCTGTTGCCATCAGAAGCCAGTTCTCTCTCCCCTTATGAAAGTTCTCAATAAATATCCTAGGTAGTCCTTGTCTGATGTTCCCTCCCCTCTTTTCATGTATCTGTTTCTCAGTTTTTTCACAAATTAAAATCCTCTCTATGAATTTTCTTGAGGACATACTTGGCTTTCTTCAGGAGGACCTTTTCAGAGTCGGGGTAGTGAACTAAGATATCACTGAGTGCCTTTTTGTCAAGGATAAAGAGATTGGCAAATCCATGGGCCACCACATTAGCTGTCCTGCGGTTTCCTCCACCTTTTGCCAGAAGGCTGTAAGATAGAAAGTGATCATTTTACCTTTTGTGATATCTCTCTTTTCTTCCTTTGAGAATCTTTCTTCAGAAATCCCTGTAGTGTCCAAAATTTAGAAATGGTACCACTTTAAGAGGTGCTTCCTCACCATCAGGAATGCTTCCTGACAAGGTCAGGGATGTTTTGGGGACAGAAGTTATTTCAACCTGAAGTATATGTAAGGCTTTATGGCTGTAACACATTCATATATATGTGATCTCATCTGTTCCTCAGGTGCTACCCTGTGAGGTAATAATATTAATTGTGACTCACATTTCTGTAGCTTTAAAACTCAAAGGTTTCCTTTGCAATGATAACCTCATACAATAGAGAGGGGAAGTGTCAAGTCTCCATTTTCCAGTTAAGCAAAAAGACTCAGGGAGAATTAATTACTATCCCAGTATTCTAAAACTAAATAAGCAGCAGATCCTGACTCCAAGTCCAGTCTTTTCAAAAGACCACAGGAACCAGAGATAGTCACAGTTTCCCATCTGTCTTTCCTCTCTTCCTATCGAAGACACATATCCCCAAAAAACTTTTATCTTAGAACCTATATTTGAAGAAACCATCCATCTTTCAAAACCAAGGCCAGCTCAAATATACAGTCTTGATTCTGTAGCTCTGGGGTACCTAGCCTGGATTCTAGGTGCCATTTCCTGGCACCTAGGAGACCTAGGATTGGGTGGAGAAAAGTAACATCTTTATTTTTAGTTTCTTTCTGAAATGTAGCATTTCCTTCAATTGTGAATGTAGGAAAGAAATCTTATTCTGAGGAGAGTTTCATAGGCTTCCTCAGACTGCCAAAGGGCTCTATGACACAAAAAATTAAGAACATTTACTCTAACTGAAAGTGGTCTCTGTAGTCTTTTCAATTCCCATTATACCATGTGTGATATCATGACTCTAGAATGAATTGGATATAAGTGAAGCAGAGTTACAGAAAGTCATCAGTCTCACTTTCTCCTCCCAACTCATTGAAGTCTAGAGGCTGGACAAATCAGGACGATAGATGATGGCCCAGGATCCAGTGGATGAACTGGGTATCTTCTCTGACCAAACTCAGTAAGTGTTCCACAGTACTCCAGCCAACTTCATGGCTGTTGGAAGAGGTTGTTCTCATTCCCCCATTCCTCAGAATGGAAGTCTTCACCTGTTTGGGGTAGACATGCCTCCAACTCAGTGACAGTTTTGAAACCTCAACCTGATTTAGCCCATGTGCAGAGGGGGTTTACTGTAGCATGGCTACTGTCTATGGTACAGCTTTTTGGAGCCATAAGTGAGAACTGGGGAAAAGTGGATACCAATGATAGATGAGCAGCTCTGAAAAGGGGTTAGCAAGCCTTCACACCAGAGATGCTAGTCCTCCTTGAATACTTCCTGCACTCTTACCACATGGTAAGAACTATATAAACATTAGCTATTATTATTATTACCTTAAGTCAAAAAGAATTTTATCTTTTCCTTCTTCACCTATTATATACAAAGAACTGCAGTTCTTTGTATATAATAGGTGCTCAACAAATATTTGGTCAAATCTGAGTGAATGCAACTAAAAGATCCAACATACCAATGAATAAGGAAAAAAGGTGAATTTTCAGAATATGACAACCAAAAAATAATATACTATAAATTCCCTCAAGGTATTTAGGGAATTCACTGTGTCAGGATAAGCAGGAAGATTTTATCTTTTAGAATCAATTCTAAGAAATGGGGAGTGAAGGAAAATGTTAATCAAAAATACAATAGCTAATGGTGGAAAGGATTAAGAAAAGTAATTGGAAATAGTGATGTAAAGATTTTTATGACACTATCCTAGAATGAGTTTGGATAAAATCAGAAGCAGACAGCTTCTTCATTCTATGGTAGTAATATGCTGAGGAATATTGATCATGCACATGCCTCATTATTGCTGTCATTCAAAGACATGAGAGAGAATGTTGCATAGAGAACAGAATGCTGATCTTAAGGTCAGGAAGATCTGAATTCAAATCTTGTCTCAGACAGTTTCTGTCTGTGGGACTTTGTGCAAGCCACCCATTCTCTATATGTTTCAGTTCAGTTTTATCATCTTAAAATGAGAGATTTGAGTTCATTGAGTTTTAAGGTCCTTTCCAGCTCCAAATCTGTGTTCCTGTAATTTATATCAAAGAAAGTAATCCATAATCCCACTAGTTAATAGTGAAATTTATTGCTTTAAATATCCCCTTCCCCACAAATCTCACTTTTTTTCTTTTCTATCTAAGAATAATATCTAACCATTTCCTCCAGAATCCACCCCAAAAGATACTTTGGTGAAGTCTTGGCTAGTTTAAGACTTGTTTCCAAAATGAATGATCTCTATTAGCATTTGAAAAAGGTCTCTTGAATATATAATGGTTGAATCCATTAATACCTTTTTTGATTGTTTTTATATCTCTAGTACCTATAGGGCACAGTGACTTGTAAATAAGCATTTAATAAATGCCTGTTGATTAATTTCCCTTTGTTGGTTATTCTTTTTGTCAAATATCTTTTAACCCAGAAAGTAGAATAAAATTTCTAAGTACCACTTTTCCATATTCTTTAGGGAAAAGAAAAAAAAAAGACATAAGTTTGAGATTTTGTCCAAAGCAATACCCTTGCTTTGCTTTTGTAGAAGCGAGATAAGTAAGAATTTAAACATCAATGGCTAACTGGACCCCACCTCAGGATTACCCAGTTGAAAAGCTAGTCAGTCACTAAGCATTTGATTGTCGAAGATGGATAAAGGCATGTCTGAAGCTGCCCAGTTTTGATCTCTGAGTGAGACTTGAGTGTTTATGCATGGCTGCCAGACTGTGAGAGCAGAACAGAAATAGAATATTTAAATGTCAGGTTATTTTGAGATTTCTCAAGCTTTAATTAAACTTGCCTATAGGTCACAGGTTGAGAGATCTTGATGAGCTTTTGAAGCAGAGTAATAGTCTGTCTGCCAGATGGATTTTACCCAAACTTTCTCAGCAATGTTTAAAATAGCTTCTTTTCTCTCTTGTCCACAGAGTATTTTTCCAGCTCTCTGGCAAAGGAAGGCTTTGCTCATCTAATCACACAGTTGAGCTTCAGCATGGCACCGTAGAGAGAAAACTAGTTTAGGAGTCAGGAAGATGTGGGACAAATTTTGGTTGTGTGATGCTGGACAAGTCTTTTAACCTCTTAGGAACAAAGTAAATTGCAGAGAAGATATTTATATTGGAAGAAATTCATCACTGGAAGAAATTCATCACTCCCTACATTGACCAAATCAGAAATCTGTGGGCAGAATAATGAACTGGTAACATAGGGATGAAACTCAGATCCAATACTAATTTTCTGGGCAACTTTGGATAGTTCAAGATATTTATGGGCTTTCATAATCAGTCAATAAGTATTTGTGAGATTTATTAACTGACCAGAAAGTTTTCTTCCAGCTGGTGATTTTTTTTTAATATAACTCCTCCTAGAATCTTTTACTATGACATAGAAGCATTAGGATTTGAGTCAGAGGAAGAAGGAATGTCCACACAGAGAATTTGATGCCCACTAAGTGTTCAGTGAATCAGCATGAGATTGTTAAATGCCCACTGTGAGCCAGGTATATGCCAGGTGATGGTAATACAAAGACAAAAACAGAACTGGTCCTTGCTATCATGGAACTTAAATTCTATTAAAGGCATTTGTATATATAGAATCAATACAAATAGACACAAGAAATAGAAAATAAAAGCCAAGCATTAGAGAAGGAACTAAAAGTTTGATGACTCAGAAAAGGCTTCACAGAAAATATGCTGTTTGAGCTGATTCTGGAAAGAACTGAGATTCTGTGAGACTCAAGTGAGAAGGAAATATATTTCAAGCATGGAAGAAGATTTGTACTAAGCTTCAGAGATGGGAAATGGAGGGCTATATAAGAGGAATATGGAGAAGCCTAGCTTGACTAGATCATAAAGGGTAAGAAGAGGAACATTAATATTAGCCATTTTAGGAGAAATATGGAAAATTGATTCTTCTCTTGAGGAGCTGACTCTAGTTAGAGAAAGGATACCAGTAGAGATGACAGATAACAATGGGATGCAAAAAAGATGATGGTGTCAAATTGTACAGTACAGATTAGAAGTTCTGGAAAAAATCAGACAGAAGAAAAGTGTAAGAAGAATGAAGTACTCATGAAATAGTTATTGAAAGATGTAGGACTTTAGTTGAGCCATAAAGAGAGTAGTTGACCATAAAGAGAAAAGGGGAGAACATTCTAAGTGAGGGAACTAATAAGAATAAAGGCACCAATGTGGAAATAAAAACGACATTCACAAACATTGAGGAAACTGGTTGTTCAGAACAGAGGAATATATACAGAAGAGAGGGAAATAAACTTGTAGTGGAGTCATATTAATAGAGAAATAGTAATGGGAAAGTTCAAATATAGCTTCAGCCACTTACTCAGCAAGTCACTTAAACCTGTTTGCCTCAGTTTCCTTATCTGCAGAATGGGGGTAATAATAGCACTTATCTTTCAGGATTATTATGAAGATCAAAGAAGATAGTAGTAAAACCTTTAACATAGTACCTTGTACATAGTAAGTGCTGTGTAATATTAGTCATCATTATTAGCTATTATTATAATCAGCCTTAAAATTTAGGTGTAGTTCAAATCTGATGCAGTAGGAAATAGGGAGCCATTGAAAGTGTTTAATCAGGAGCATTAAGATATAATTAACATTTTCATGCCCTTTTCAACAAGAATTGAGAGTATATATTCCTCCTTTTCATAGCTATTTAATGAATCTAGTCATCTGTCTTTACCTCCACCATCTATATCACTCTCATTGTTATATACATTCTCACACTATCATATTTTCCTCTCTCTGTCTAACACTGAATCCAAACTGCCATCCTTCATGTCAGCTATTGGCAAAAAGAAATGAGGAGGCAAGTAAGGCACTTTTGTATTGGTGGAGAACAAGGAAAGAAAATAGGAAGAAAGTATTTTATGAAGCCTACTATGTGCCAGGCAGTGTTATGTATTTTAGAAATATTATGTTATGTGATCCTCAAACAAAACCTGTGAGAGAGGTACTATTATAATCCCCATTTTTCAGTTGAGGAAACTGAGGGAAAGATTAAATGACTTGTCCAGACTCACATAGTAAGTGTCTGGGACTGGCTTTGAACACATGTTTTCCTGAGTCCAGGCCCAGTGTTTTGGACCACCTATTTGCCTTTAATAAAACTTCTGTTAGCAGTCACGAATATTATAGGTATTGCGAGGTTATTGGGTGGGATAGAGGAAGTGGGGAATAGATAAAATTAAATTTTGCTTGGGCTTACATTATAATAAGATAAATCACACCAGGGAGTGGAGGGGGGGCAATAGGGATTTATTGACTAATGAAAATAGGTTATAGAGATCGATGGACTTAAAGCTGGAAGAGGCTTTTAAGACTACTATAACCCCTTAATTTTACAGATAAGAAAACTGAGGCCTAGGGAGATGAAGTGATTTTTTTTTGGTCATAGGAGTAGTCAACATCAAGTGGGATTTAACTCTAAAACCTTTGTCTCCAAGGCCCAGAATGTTTCCACTAGATCATATTGCTTCCTTCTAGAGCTTGTTGCCTGATATTTATACCATTTAACTTAGGATTTGTATATGAAGCTTTGGGTATGGGAGGCAGAAGTTATACAGAGAAGAGAGAGATGGTATGTGTGTGTATGTGTGTGTGTGTGTGTGTGTGTGTGTTTGTGTGAGTGTGTGCAAGAAGTTACATTTGTAAGAGTGCGACAAGAAATTTAAGCGCCTACTATGTGTTAGGCATCTGAGCTATTTAAAAAAGTGAAACAATCCTTTATCTTAGGGAGGTTCTGTAACAATAAAATAATTACTTTTTAAAAAAATAGGACTTTAATATTTTAACATAATTAATATGTAGTAGACTTCCTACCATCTAGGGGAGGGGTGGGGACTAGGGGGAAAAATTTTGTAACAGAAAGCTTTGTAAGGGTCAATGTTGAAGAATTACCCATACATGTTTTTGCAAATAAAAAGCTTTAATACAAAAATAGGACTTTAAAGTTTGCAAAGGACAATGTTATCTCATGTGGTGGCTGATGATTTTGGGAAGAAAGAGCATTTACTGCTTGGAATAGCTGAATGAACGAGTGAGCTAAATCTTGAAGGACACTTACAGATTCTAAGAAGTAGAGCTGAGGAAGGTGTGTGTGTGTATGTGTGTGTGTGTGTGTGTGTGTGTGTGTGTGTGTGTGTGTGTTTGTGTGTGTGTGTGTGTGTGTGTGTGATGTATGAGGAATAGTGAGAAGGTGAGTTTGGACTGAATTGTAGATTGTGAGGAGGAATGTATAGCAAAGCTGAAAAGGTGAGATTGTAAAGTTAAATTAGAATTATATTAAATGAGAGGGATTTATATATGATCCTAGAAGTAGTAAGGAGACATTGGAGTTTACCAAAAAGGGATGATGTGGTCATACTTGGCTCTTAGGAAAATCATTTTGGAAGGTCTGTGTAGGATGCCTTGGAAAGG
Source organism: Myrmecobius fasciatus (assembly GCA_023553655.1). NCBI lineage: Eukaryota > Metazoa > Chordata > Mammalia > Dasyuromorphia > Myrmecobiidae > Myrmecobius > Myrmecobius fasciatus. Next base: position 26,632 of record JAJPUD010002637.1, read on the forward strand.
AAAGAGATTTAAGGTAGGAAAACCAATTGGAAGGTAACTGCAATAGTCCAGGTGAGAAGAAGTGAAGGTCTATACTAGGGTGGAGAGTATGTGGCTGGAGAGAAAGGAACTGATGTGAGAGATGCTGTGGTTATAAAAATGATGGCAACTGTTTGGCTTTGTAGGTAAAGAGTGTAACAGAATAACTGAGATGGGCAACCTGAGTGACTGTTGTACTAAATGGAGAAATGTGAGATGAGAGAGTTTACCTCAGAAATGCCAGAGTATTTTGGAACTTTCTCTAGTGTTGGAAGAATATTAAATTTGGAGACAAATGTCCTTGGTTTGAATTGATGGAGTGGACAGAGCACTGGGCCTGGATTCAGAAAAGTTCATCTTCCTGAGTTTGAATCTAGTCTCAGAAATTTACAAGTTATGTGGACTGGGCAAGTCACTTAACTGTATTTGCCTCAGTTTCCTCATCTGTAAAATGAGCCAGAGAAGAAAATGGCAAACCACTCTAGTGTCTTCTAGTGCCAAGAAATCCCCAATTGGGGACACAAGAGTCAGACACAAGTGAAAAATGATTAAACTACAACAACAGCACTTACTAGCTACATGTCATTTCTGGACTCAGTTTCCATATCTGTAAAATGAGAGACTGGGATTAGCTGACTATTGAGGTCTAAATACATGATTCTTTTTTTTTTTTTTTTTCTTTTTATTGAGGCAATTGGGATTAAGTGACTTGCCCAGGGTCACACAGCTAAGGAATGTTATGTGTCTGAGACCAGATTTGAACTCAGGTCCTCCTGACTTCAGGGCTGGTGCTCTATCCACTGCGCCACCTAGCTGCCCCAAATACATGATTCTTTATTAGAGTGACTATGCATTTTATCTCCCTTCCTTGACTCTACCTCTGTAAGAAAGGGAAGGAAGAAAACAAGCATTTATGTTGCAACATATGTGAGGAATGGTGTTGAGCACTTTACAAATATTATCTTATCTAATCCTCACAGCAACCATTATTATTATCCCCAATTTACAGTTTGAGAAACTGAGGCAGACAAAAATTAAGTAATATGTTTAGGGATTGCACAAGCTGATTAAGTATCTGAGGTCGAATTTGAACTCAGGTTCTTGACTCCAGGCCTAGCAATGCACATTGTGAAGCCTCAACTGTCATATTCACAAAACATTTTCCTTATAACAGTCTTGTAAAAAAAAATGGTACTAGTATTGTATTTATTTTTACAGATGAAGAAGGGGAAGCATGGAGAAATTAACTGATTTACCATAGCTGGTATAAAGGCAACATATGATATAAAGTTGTCTATAAATTTAGTTTTCTTTCTACTACATATACTTTCAGGGATGTATGGGGGAAAACAGGCAAATAATTGGAGGAAAAGATATTTGTGGTCAAGGGAAATTTGGGAGGCTTCTTAATAATTAGAGTTAATTCCATGCTGACAGCATTCACAGTCACTTGAGATATTTTTTATGGGAGAAACAAAGTGTAGTGCTCTCTATTTAGGGGTCAGCACTTTAAACACTGAAATAGATGAAAACTTTAAGTATTTTTTAGCATTAAACCCACATTTCCAACTGGGGTCACAATTTGCAGAGAGAAAGGTCACATCTTTGCTTTCTAGACCTCTTTAGGGAAAAATTTGCATCTAGGTCAAAGATATTGAAAAAAAATCCACTGCTAGGGATTTTTAACAACTTCTTAATAATAAATTTGAATAAAATTCTTTGTTTCTCCCTTTTTTTGCCCCTCCATAATAATAAAATAATAAATCTGAATAAAACTGTCTGTCTCTCTCTGTGCATGGGTGTGCACTATGAAAATTTCTTAAGACATCTTAGGTACTTTCTTACTCTGGTGTTTTTCTCCCTATAGATGCTTTAATATTCACAGACCTGAGAGTGGCAAGTATATGGAAGTTCAGAAAGTTTTCTTTTTTCTTTTTTAAAAGAAAAAGATTTTGAGGAGAATCTGAATCCATAGATTCTTTGTAGTACTTCTAGAGAATTCAGAGTCTGTAGGAAACAAAACTCAGACCCTCTTTTTCATAAAGTTTTGATTCTGAAATTGACTGTAGGTCATTGGACAGAAGGTAGGGGACCAACTGAAAATTGGGAGAGCAATAAAGAAAGGAAAAGAAACAGATTAAAAGAGAACTAAAGATAGAGAGAAAGGTCAACTTCATTTCATCCCATATTTGTTTATTTGTTGCTTTTTATCTTTTAAGAAGCAGCTTTATAATTTCTTGAAAGATGATGTCTAGGCTCTTTTTTTGATCATGGCTTGTAGTTATACTAATAATTTTAAAATTATCTCTCCTCGATCTATTTTCCATATTAGCTATTTTTTCAATGAGATATTTCACATTTTTTTCCTTCCCCCCCCTTTTTTGGTTTGCTTTGTTGTATCTTGGTTTCTCATAAAGTCATTAGCTTCCATTTGCTCAATTCTATTTTTTCAGGAATTATTTTCTTCAGTGAGCTTTTGTACCTCCTTTCCCAGTTGACCAGTTTTGCTTTTTAAGGCATTCTTCTCCTCATTAGCTTGGGGAAACTGGGGGTGATAATGTGAAATGAAAGTGACTATACTACCATAACCTTATCCAGAAGTTTGTTGTTAGGAGCAAATGAGATAATGATGTTTGTAAAGCACTTTTTGAAAGGTCAGCCTTTGTTATTATGATCTAGTAAATTATTTAGTAAAGCTTAAACTGCTATGTAGGTTGGGTTATTATTTTTAATTAAATTTTTTAAATTGAATTTTATTTTCAGTTTCTAATTCTCTTCTTTCTACTTCAACACCCCTGCCTCCTCCTCACATTAAAACAGCAAGAAGAAAAAAATTCAATAAAAACCTTCTTACAAACATATATAGTTACTTCTGTCCACATCTGTACTAAGGGTCCATCACCTTTTTTTCTGGAGATAGATAGTGGGTCATTGTGTTGGTCAGAGTTCCTAAGTTTTTCAAAGTTTGTTTTTATGATATTGCAGCACAATAGTATTCTATTACATTCATCTACTGTAACTTATTCAGCTGTTTCTGGTTCTTTCCTGTGAGCTAATCTTTCATCTATTCATATTCACAACTTCACAAATGTTCTGAGTCTGGACTGACTCTAGGTAGACTTGAGGAAGTCTAGGCCACGGTCTCCCACTGCATCCAGAGCCATCTCTAATCTATCTGACCACTGGTCCCAGATGGCTCTGGAGGGGAAAGTCAAGCATGTAACCTTGCACAGCCCTTCCTCATTTAAATCCAATTCATTGCATGTCATCGCATCCTCCCTGATGAGGAGGAAGGGCAAACAACAAAGCTGGTATTAAGTCCATTCCAAGTTCTGTGCCATTAGAATCAAAACAACCAGAAAATAAAAAGACGATCTGATATCGACATCCATATTACTTATCTATGGCATTTGATATTAATGGTGAAAATGACTAGAATAGTCAATTCAATTGTAACTATATTGTTCACTATAAGATTCATTATACTTGCAGAGAAATTTTCAAAAAAATTATAAAGAGCTTTGAATTTCTTGGATTTAGATGCTAAGTCTATTAATAATGATAACATTGATTCTATTAACAAAGATATTCTTGATAGATTATTGAGAGAATTAGTGATATGATGTCTGGAAAACATCTAGAACTCTTTGGAGGAAAGATGTCACATCAGTGCAAAATATTATTTCTTCTGAGAATGGAATCTGTCATCCAAATCAAGAGGATGTTCATAGTAACAAAAAGTTGTGTCTTAGTCTAGATCTTAATTTTTTCTCAGTCCTATCTTTATTTTTGTTTCTCTGTGTCTCCTTTTTTTTCTGCTCATGGAATAGCCATGAGTTTGAGATAGGGAAAAAAGGAGCTAGGATGGTCTGTGCTTTTGCTGATGCCATCCTAAAGCCTAGAATCTGAGTACTGATATTGTATGGGTTGTTTTGTTAACCACGTACTCCAAAAGTCTTGGTCCTATCTATAGTGGGACTGATCTACATGTGTTAGTTGAGATTTGGTGTTCTTCAGAATTGGGGATTGCTCATGTCCTTTGTTCATGGATCCATTGGCAGTGGTAATCTGTGATGAATTTCAGCTGACAGATTCCTGTCTTGTGGCAGTGATCTGATAATTTTCCCTTGAGAATAAACAGTGCTTTACAGTGACCAGCACATAGTAAGCATTTAATAAACACTTAACCTACCTGTCTGCCTGTTTATCTGTCTATCTCTCTCTTTCTCTATATACTCACTTACCATGTAGGACTAGAGTGGAGGCTCTAATTAACAACAATGGTAGTTTCCAATTTGGTTTAAGTCTTTTACTTCCAGTTATATCTCTATTGCACTCACCTTAGCTCATGGGCAGCTAGGTTGAGTATAAATAGAACACTAGGTCTGTAGTTAAAAAGATTTGAATTCAAATCTGGTCTCAAACACTTAGTAACTGTATGAAGCCTGGGCAAGTAACTTAATTCTGTTTGCCTCAATTTCTTTATCTATAAAATGCGATGGAGAAGGAAATGACAAACCACTTTAAGTATCTTTGTCAAAAACCCCCCATGAAGAGTTGGACAGGATTGAACAACAGAATTCTGTCCTATGGAGAATGTATCTTGGAGAGGATGGATTGGAGAGGAGAGAGAGCAAAGGTAGAAGAAGCCAATTAGAAACCTTTTATAGTAGTCCAGGTGAGAGGTAATGAACCCTGGTAGTAGGAATGTGAGTAGAGAGTGTAATGGATGTGAGAGAGATGACAGAGGTAGAATTGATAAGAATTGACAACTCATTGAGGGGTAATGGAAAGGAGGAAAGGAAAGCATCAAGGATGACTTTCAGGCTATTGATTTAAGTTATTAAAAATGGTGTTTCCTTATAAAATTTACACACAAGAAGAAATAGATGGCAAATAATAACATAGAAATGAAGTCTTGCTATTAACTAAATGTAGATTAAAACAACTTTAAACTAGAAAGATAATTAAATATGGCCAATGTCCCTTGTAGGCAAATGTGGTGCTCCTGTGTATTTATTTATTGTTTTGAAAGAGCATTTCGACAGCCTGTAACAAAAGCTACAAAATATGAAAATGATTTAAATCTTTTGACTTGGAAATTCCCCTACCCAAAGGAAAAGAAAATTTTATAAGTGAGTGTGTATAGCAACAACATTTATAAAAGCAATGCATGGAAATAACCCAAATGACCCAGAATAGGGGAAAGGTTAACTACATATTCTAGTACATTAGCATAGTAAAATCCTTTATAACTATTAAAATTTTAGTGATTATGAAGTGAATCATTACATATAAACTGTCTAGGAAATACTGATGCCAAAAAGCAGCTTATAGTCATAATATGACAGACTATACAAAAATTTGTGTAGGTTCATGAACAAAAATAGGAGAATTTGATAGAATATAAATAGTTGAGAATTTAATCCTTAGTAGATTGAGATTTTTCCCCGTTAAAGTTGATGGAGTTACTAGTTTTACAAAGATGTTTTGCTTTGAATATGATGACAAATGAATTTCTGCTAACATGACCCACCATATGTGCTTTTCTTAGGTTGACCCTACTGTAAATGAAGGAGGTATTTCTATGGTTTGCTTTTTGAGGGACCTAAGATAGCACCAAATAGTTCCTCCTGTTATATTCAGCCCCCAGCTTTCCACAGTGCACTTGTGTTAGGGAGGAAGGGGAAGAGGGAGAAAGAGAGAAGAGACCCCCTCCTCTTGAATTTTAATGAAACTGATTTCTTATGAATTATAGCAATACATAATGAAGAAACAGGCCTTCAGATGCTTATTAGTTTGCTATTACTTCACCTAAAGAGGGGAAAAGAGATAATTCTAACAAGAAATCTGTATGGAAAATTATTAAATAAAATACTTGGATCAAAAGTCTTGCTGCTTAACCCCACCCTCAGGGAGAATGGGAAAGTTGACCAATATTCCCAAGACATTTGTAGATTTTGGGCTTCTTGCCTAAAATTAGGTAATTAAGTTTTTCAAAGTGCAACTGTGATTAAAATGTGGAATGTGGTATGCAATTTCTTTGTGGGCCATTATGAATTCTTATTTTAGTTTTGTCTCCCCCAGCCCTGTATTGATATGTGCTATCTCTGAAAACTTTCAATTCTCCTCTGCCTCCACTTTTTTTTTTTGCAAGAAGAGAAGTCCCTCCCCCTCCACACTTTTTTAAAAAACCCATATGATTCTGCTTAATTTAGCTCTTTTAAACAAGGGTCATGGAATTTTTGAATAGTAAATGCCAGAGCTCATTTTTTTTTCCAGGATTCACATTTGGCAGACATTTGAATGGCACCTCTGGAATAAAAAGCCTAGGGTTCTATGTGCTAGTGAAAGCCGTGGGGAAGGCATATGGCTTGGGACCATCAGGTAGTTGAGAAAAAAGGCTGTGGCTCTCCTCTATCTGTATAGACAAAGCACTGAATAGGAAGGAGGCAATTACATAGTCCATTCAGGCAAAAAACTACCATTTGTTTGAATCATCCAGATAATTGAGCGAGTTTGTGGCTTGATAGATCTACCAGTTCCCCTTTGGCTGAGCTAACCTAGTTGGTAACAGGAAAATTTACACAAGCAGCTATCAGGAATGAAGGATTTCATTCATTTGTGATTGAGCAACACCTGGATTCTTTTCCTACGGCTATTTCCTCCTGTGATAATAGCAACAGGCAGCGATTATAATATTTTTTATTTACAAAGCACCATTCTCTTGGGAGCTCTCAATCCTTTATAGATGTCAGCTAATTAATTTTCACAGCATTTCAGAGGGAGTAGAGAATGGCATGTTTTAAGATTCCAATTATTATAGCTATTATTAGATAAGTCACAGAAAGGTTAAATTACTTTTGCAAGGTCTCATAGTAAGCAAAGAATAGAATTAGGTAGAATTCAGTTCTCTGGAGTTATGTCCAGTGATCTCTTCCCTTGCCTTTAAGGATTCTCTAAAGAAGTGTTTAATGAATGTAATCCCAGATGGTCAGTGAGTCAAAAGGGGAAAAAATGAGTAGAGAACAGAAAAATATACTTGAAAGTATAGAGGCCCAAAATATTTGAAAATACAAAAATCACAGAATTTCATTTGAGAGAGACCTTACAGGCCATCTAGTATCTCTTGTATTGGCCTAAGAATCTCTTTATAGCATCCTCAACAAGTCTTCCTTCCTTTGCTGGTAATCTCAAGTGAGGTGGAGACCTCTGCTTCCCATGGCAGCCTATTCCACTTTTTGAAAGATTTTTCTTACATCAAGACTAGGCAGCTTTACCTCTCTTTAATATCCACCCATTGTTCCTACTTCTAACTTCTGAGGATATGCCGGAGACTGGTAAAGAATTTAATATAAATATCTAATCTAAAAGCCACTTATTTAAAAATTCATGGGATCTGACAGTTTCTGGCGTATCAAAATTTGGAATGATCCAAAAGACAATTCAGAGTCAAATAGTGGGTCTAACAGCTCTTGACTAGAGCATATTATTGATAATGATTTTGGTCAGAACAAATAGCATAAAACACAAGTGGAAAAGGATGTGGACAGTGGACAGATCCATTATGAGAGCAAGGTATTGCTATTTAATAAGCATGCATTCAACACTATTATGTGACTACTATTCCAAGTACTTCACAAGTATAATCTCATTTGAGGTTTTTTTTTTTTTTTTTTGCTGAGGCAATTGGGATTAAGTGACTTGCTCAGGATCACACAGCCAGGAAGTGTCTGAAGCAAGATTTGAACTCAGGTCCTCCTGACTTCAGGGCTGGTACTTTATCTACTACACCAACTAGCTGTCCCTCATTTGATTCTTACAACAGTCCTTCAAGATAAGAACAATTATTATCCCCATTTTACAATTAAGGAAACTGAAACAAACAGTTTAAGTGACTTTCCCAGGATCACACAGATAGTATGTATTTAAGACAGGATTTGAACTCAAGTTTTCCTGATTTTAGGCTCAGGGCTCTATCCATTTGTAATATCTAGCTGATGGTAGGATAACAAATATATGACTAGGATACCGAGGTATTTATAGAGTGTTAAAAGACTGAAAGAAGACCTATAGTACATTGAGTGGTCTGCTCTAAGGAAGGAAAGGGAGGAGGGAGATGAGGATCACATAGGATAAGAAAGTATGAATGGATTGTGATTTGCACTTCAGTAGGCAGTATCCACGCCAATGTGACTGTGGCTTTAATGAAAGATTGAATATGTAAAGTATCATATTTGGTTATCACTTTGGCACAAATGTATTCAGGCTCATAATCATTCTTTATTCATTATAAGTTTCTTCTGAGTTAGAGTTTTATTCATTACTTATAATAAATAATAATGATAAAGAGAGAAATGAGTTGTAAATTCCCTTCTAATTTTATGATTCTATTATTTTTTATTTTTCAATCAAAAAACATTGTTTGCTCTATCTCTTGGCACAATTATAATTCTTACTTTGACCTTCTCATACTTTGACCTTGCAGACTTATATAAGATTTATGATCTGTCTTGGCAGAGAGAAGTAGACAAGTCAAACCAACCAACCAGAAAGTAGGTAATGCATTTGAATGTAAATAAAAGGCCAGGAAATACATATTGACTCATGTCACTTGGTCTCAGAGAGGATGGAAGAGGGGATGAAGAGGAAAATGTGCCTAACCGCTTGGGCAGGGCCATAGAATGGAGAAAATGTCTGAACAGTACCTTTCTCTTCAATCACTTTCCTTTCACTTGGTGAGATAGGAAGAAGAATAAAAGAATGATGGTTTATAAGTAAAGGAAATCCTATTTCATGTAGTCACTCATGAATTATTCATTTGCTTTGCATGAATAAAAGAAAATTTTGTTTCTAAAAATAGGATAAATGGATAAAGGAATATTATTTTACAAATAGTGATAATTGTATTAACTAGTTGAATAAAGTACATATTGATACACATATACACACATATACATACAGACACACAAATATATATACACATTCACACACATAGACACACACACACATATATGATATAAACTTATAGATTTAAAGCAGGAAATATCAGAGGTCATTTGGACTATCATTTCATTTTACAGGTAAGAAAACTGAAGCCTAGGAAGTTAAATTATTTGCCCATGGTCACACAGGTAGTAAATTATAAAGCTGGTATTTGAGCCCAGGTCTCCTGCCCTTAAATCCAGCATCCCTTGCATTATGTTTCTTCCCTATATAGATGTACCAGGTATCAGCAATCACAGCTATTTTCTCTACTTATGGGCTGTTACAAGAGCTCTCCTTCAGGAAAGTTGGCAGCCAGTCTATTCCCAAAGCCTTCCTCCCACTGATAAAATATCTACAAATAGTCAACACCACTTTTACCCAAGGCATAATAAAAAAGGGAACAGAATCTTGGCATCTGGATGTAAAACACTGTTGCTTGAAGGGGCAGTCTGGACCTAAGATTTCATGAGTGTAAAGGAGTTCCCAGGAAAAATATTCCCTTTACCAATGCAGGTTGATAATAATTCTTAGAATCTTAGAGTGCTTTCTGCGGGAAGGAGTGGGGCATATTAAGAAATTAAGTGATACATTTGAACTTCAGTCTTTCTTACTCTAAGATCTGTTCTCCAATGGATCTAGATTTTTCTGGCACTGTGCGGTTAACTTTATCTCTCTCTCTTTCCACTGTGCTAGAATGCTTCTCCTTTTAGTGATATACCCAGACAATCTTCCACCTGAGTACTAACCAGCTCTGGGCAAGCTTATATTTTTAGATTAGACAAGCCTGGACATCCTGAAAAGTCAATAAATCAATTATATGCAGATAATTTTTTAGGATTATGTAGTATCTGTCTGAGTTATAAGGGGTTAAATGCTGTTCACAAAGCAAAATATGATTGGAGACTGGTCACCATCCAGTCAGGTAGCAGAGGAATGATGAATAGACATCCTTGGTCTCAGAGTCTGAAGCAGTGTCTTGATTTTTAATAGACTTTGTTGCCTGATCACTATTGTCAACACACACACAACAGGAGAATTTTCTGGAGTTTGTAGTCAAAACCAATCTATTAGATGCTAGAGGGTTTCTGCTGTCTTAAGCTGGAGCAATTTAGGCCAATTTTAGTCTTCTCTCACTTTTCTTTCTTGACATCTCTTTTTATAGGATTATCTGTTTCTGACTATTTGTCTGTGGCACCTTTTTAAGAAATATGGGGGAGCTACCGGCTTGTTAAGAGGCTAAATTAGGGGTATTGGTGCTTGGACACTTTTTAAAAATATCACAATTGCTTATTGGAATTATATAAAATGTGTAAGTGAATAATGAATAATGAAAATCTCTATCTTGAAAACACCAGCCTTAAACCCCTGGAAAATGGAAATTGAGTATTAACTCTTTAAGAATATGTATTTTTATTGATTTGCTTTTATATCACCTTTAGCTTATGCTAACTTCAGGGGTTTAATTGCCTTCAGTTTAATAATAAGTTTCAGCCAATTTTTAACATAAATTAATGTTTCTAATGAAAGTAAACCATCTGGATTGAGATTCAATACAAATTTATTTTATATACTCTCAACTGGGTTTTCATTTTTGCACATCAATCTTTTTTTTTCCTCTCTACCGAATTCTTCACAAATAGATATTGCAAACCTTTTTTCCTTTCCTCAGATCTTGTAAACCAACTCCTTTCTTTTCCCTTGCATGTAAGGATATTCTCTTTGCTGAGAAGATGGAGGTATTCCTTATTGAGCTATTTTTTCTCTCCTCCATACTTTAAAAACTCCTTTTCACATTCCTCATTCTCTGGTTTGTTCTAATGCTTTCTCAAGAGGTAGCCCTTCTTGTCAAGGGACAATATTCCATTTGTATTCTTAATCCTATTCTCTCATGGTCTCTTTTATGGGGTTGACTCCTTGATTGTTCCTTCCCTTTCTCTTATCTTCAGTCTACATATATTCAAAAGTATCCTCATTCTTAAAGACCTTTACCATGACCCTTCTCTGCCCCTTCTTTTTTTCTGTTCTCTTTTTCAGTCAAATTCTTAGAAACTATCATCTACTCTTATTGTCTCCATTTCCTCGGCTATCAATTTGCTTTGTAAACCTTTGCAATCTGGCTTCGAATGTGACTAGTTGACTAGAGCTGTTCCCTCCTAAGGTTATCAATGAGATTTTATTTTAGGTCCAATGATCTTTTCTCAATCTTCATTCTAGGAGACTTGTCTGTAAGTTTCGACAATGTTGACTGACCCCTCCTCCTATATATTCTCTTTACCCTGGGCTTTGTTAATATTGCTAACTCTTGATTCTCCTCTCGTACATCCATCATTATCTTTCACTGTGTTTTTGTCCTCCCACCCACTAAATGTTATTCTCAAAGCTTTATCCTGGACTTTCTTGTAGGTTCTCTCTAGACTTCCTTCCTCAGTGATTTTATCAGATCTTATAAGTTCAGTTGAATTTTTATGTGAATGTATGTATTTATATGCATGTCTTTACAGTATATATAGTACCTATGAACTTAGTCTTGATAACTCTCCTGAACACAGCAACTGCCTACTAGAAATTTGAGTTGAGCATACTATCCAAACTCAAATTTCTCTCCAAATATAGTCTTCCTCTGATTTGACCTATTTTGATTGAGAGAAGTTAGGAAAAATAAAGATATAATTTTTTTTTCTATCCATCCTTTCAGTCATCCAGGGTTATAATCTTGGAGTCCTTGCTATTGTGTCCCCAGAGCTTGGCAAGTCATCTTGTACATAATAATGCTAAATATATGTTTACTGTATGGCTAGTGAAGATAGTCTTCTTAGATTTTTCTGTATTTTTTTTTCATTAATTTTAATAAGTTTTTTTGGTATAAAATCATGAGTATATCTGTTAGAAGCAAAATTTTATTAATTATTTAGTTTATGTGGGCCAGTAGAAAAATATCAATAAATAATCATTTAAGTGATAGGTATTAGGAAAACAAATATAAAAGGATGACAGTCTTTGCTTTTAAGAATCATATATTATATCAGATAGAAATATCTTTGAAGGCATGGTATTGGTAAATATGGACAATGTCACTGAAATTTTTATAAGAGGATAAACATTTTTTTTCTTGGATGAATGATATTTTTAAAACATTCACACAATGTCTTCAAGATACCTGATTTCTCCAAAGACAGCTCCAGCTTTCAGAGTAACCAGAACTTGATTGCCATCAGGGCCTCCAAGAACTTGAACTTCTCCTTGTTTAATGATATACATCTCTCTACCAATTTCTCCCTAGAAGCAAAATATAAAGAAGAAATAACAATCCATTTTAAAGATCATTTTGTGCATCCACAAAAGAAAAAAATTTGTCTATTAGAAGAAGTGGCTATCTAGTTCCACCTCTTATCTTTTTTCTTGGCACTTTTTTGTTCATTATGGACTCTTTTGGAGTCTTGTGAAGCAAATATGTCCAAATATTTGTTGTCTATATTTGTAATGGAAGAAAATTCTGAGTTTTAGTTAGAAGTTAGGAAAAATAAAGATGTAGGTTTTTTTCTATCCAACTTCATAGATTCACTGAGATCTGTCTATGTACAACAGGTTAGAATCTCTGCCCTGAAGGAATCCCCACTACAACTTTTTAAGAAGTGGTGGTCCAGTTTCAACCTGAAAGAGAACCCATTACTTAGTGCTTTTCTAAGAGTAGCATTATTATGAATAACTATAATAAAACCACTGCAATATGGAAATATATACCTCTAAAATAAAAACAAACAAGACACAAGGAAAATCAAAGAAAAGCTGTTTGTCATAGAATCTGGGTTATTGTAGACAGTAATTATATATTCTCTGAAACTCTAGATCAACTATGATCATGGTATTCTTAACCCCAGAACCCATTTATAGAATAAAAAGTTGAAGGGTGAAATGAGGTCATTTCAGGAGGTTCATGACTTCATATGGTGTTCATTGCTTTGTCCTGCAAATTTTTGGGAAGTTTTAACTAGTGTTAACTAATGTTGAGTTTTAAAGGAGTTAAATAGATGTACCATCATTTCTCCAACAGCATAAAGCAGTACTTAGCTCCAAAGTTGCTTTTGCACCTTTGGAATTTTACTCTGGGGCCAAGAATTGGGAAAACCATACATTATTGAATATATTTGTTAGTATATTTCTATTCATTACTTTTTTTTTTGCTGAGGCAATTGGGATTAAATTACTTGCCCAGGGTCACACAGCTAGGGAATGTTAAGTGTCTGAGACCAAATTTGAACTTGGGTCCTCCTGACTTCAGGGCTGGTGCTCTATTGACTGCACCACCTAGCTGTCCCTATTCATTACTTTTTGATAAAAGAATAAAAGATTCATAAATTGACTAAAGTTGTACATATATCAAAAAAGGTTGTTAGACCATTCTAGCTACCTACTGTATTACCAGGAGGTTTTTACCCCTAAAATAGACCAAGATTGGTACAATGAGGTAAGGTAAGAACCATCTGAGTCATAAAAAAATGATAATATATATTATTACATAAAACTAAGGAATGTTTTAGTTTAATCAAATAATCTGGCCCATCATTCTTTTACTTGGGTCAAATTTTGATCCCTTATCATGGTGTGGATATGACCTTGGATTCCCAAAGACTATGTCAGTGGAGTGTAAGGTCTGTGAGATCATAGTAGAAGGAGCACTGGTGCCTTAAATACTAAAGTTTGGGCCTTGACTAATGCATATTCTTTTTAGTTGGATAACGTTCAGCAAGTTACTTAGCTTTTTTGAGCCTCAATAGTTTTATTTATAAAATGATAATAGTAATAAGAATGATAATAGTAATAATAATTTTTGTACTATGTGCCTCACAGGATTGTTGTGAAGAAAGTGTTTTGCAAACTTCAAAACTCTTTAGTTATTGCTTTCATTAAGCTGCAAAGGCTTTGAATATAGGCCTGGGAATAGATTGTTTGTCATCTCAGAAAGATGGATGATAAACATAGAGGGGGAAGATATAGCTATAATAAAAAAAGATATCAATCTTATCAACTAGAGATCCTAATGTTCAGTGGGCTGCCTTGGTATGCAGCGAGTTCCTTCTCACCTGTTGGTCTTTAAGAGAAGGCTAAATGACTACTTGTTGGCAATCTTGTTGGGTATGTTATTTATACTGGGGATTTTTGGTTCCATATGAGTTGAACCAGTTCACAATCTATCAAGAGTTGGAAGAACAAAAAGGGGTTAACTAATAACCTGAATAAGACTGCCTTCTACAACATATACAAGAAGGCAGCTAGGTGGTGCAGTGGATCAAGGATATTTGCTATAGAATCTTGATTTTATTAGATACTAATAAGATATGCTTTGAAACTTCAGACCCGAGTCAGGATCTGGTGGACCTAGAGTCAGGAAGACTTGAGTTCAATTTCAGTCTTAGGTATTTATTAACTGGGCAAGTCACTTACCTTTTCTTGATCTTGGTTTCCTCATCTGTAAAATGGGAACAACAATAGTAATACCTTCCAAGATTGTTGTGTAGTTGAAATGAGATAATATTTATAAAGCACTATATGAATGTAGTTATTATCTAACCTTTTCTTGAAATCTTCTAGTGAGTCAGAATCCACTGCCAACTGAGATAACACTTTATACTATCTGATGGCTTTCATTATTGGAAGCCTAGTTTTTTTTCTTTGAAACTTTGACTCATTGCTCTCACTTCTGCTATCTTGGACCAATCAGATTAAATCTAGCCTCTCGTCTTCAAGAGAGTCCTTTAAAGGAAAAAATAGTTATTTTATCTGTCCTTCATCCTTCTTTTTTGTTAAATATTTTAAGTTGCCACAATCTATTATTAGATGATATGGCCTTCTAGTTGCCCTCTTCTATATGTTTATAACTTATCTTCTCCAATGTAAAACCCAATGTGAATATAATACTCCAGATGTGGTTTCACTAGGAGACTGAACAGTGGGGGCTTAAAACCATACTCAGAGAAGGAACTGATGGAGTCTGAATATAGATTGAAGCATTCTCTATTACTCTATTTTTTCATTTTAAACTTAATTTTTTGAGGGTTTTTAATTTTCATTAGGGTGGGAGATATGTTTTCTTTCACAACTTGACTTTTATGGAAATGTTTTGCATAACATCATATGTGGTTTCTTAATTGTGGGTGGGGATAAGGGAAAGAATCTAGAATTTAAAAATCTTAAACAAATGTAAAAAACTTTTGAATGTAACTGGAGAAAAATATTAAATAAAAAAGAATTAAAAAATAAGAGTATCACATTTCTTCTCCCTGACATGAATCAACTTAAAAAGGACCTGAAATGATTTTTTTAAACTTTCCTTGACTAGGAGAGGAAGTATATAATGGGCTCTTAAATATAATTCAGAATTTTAAATTAATTTTTGATGGTGTTTTCATAATTTTCTAAGGAGATTATAAAAAATTAACAGGCTAAGCATTCACTGTTCCTTGCATATTTCTAAGCTAATTTAAACTTTTGTTGGATGTTTACTTATTATTCAAAGGAAGTAGACATAACCTAGAGTAAAGAATTAAATGATAAAGTCAAATCAAGTCAGATATTTTTGGGGTTGATAAATAAAAGATAAAATTTAAACCCAGTCCTAAGCAATATATAAAAAGGAAATTCCACCATGATTTTGTGGAGACTGAATTCCAGGGAGATTAGACCTCTTCTCTCTTCCCTATTCACCCAAATGCAGGATACCCCATAGCACTCAGGGGAAGCTCCAATTATTTCCTGAACTCATCTGTGATGTTCTAAATAAAACTCCCCAGCTGGCAATTGTCCGTTGGGGGTTACCATTCCAGATAAACCATTTAACAAATTAGTTAACATGCAACATATAAGTAGTTAACATATAATAAATAAAAGCCTTAAAAAACTTTTGTGGACCTAATTATACCTAGCTGACTAAAATCTTGGGAACTCAGTCTTTAAATCTCACCAGTATAAATAACTGAAAAACAACCAAAAAATTCAAACACATTTAGATAAAGAAAGCTATAATTTTATTATGGAAAGGTGGCACTTGCTTCGGAGTAGAACTTAAAAGGAAGGCTAGGAATTCCACAAAGAAAGAGGTTGAAGTGTTCAAAAGCCCTCTCTTATTCTGGGTGTTATTTGGATAAGCATGGATCCAGTCTCTTAGGGAGATGCATTTATGATACATTTCAAAGTTTGCCAAGCAATTAGAGCTACTCAGGGATAAGACTATTTATAAACTCAAAATAGGAATAATCATCAGTGCCACTTTCTGATGCCATTTGGACAATTTGGAATACTTTTTTGGGGACGTGAGGCTATGCCAACATAAGAACTTCCAAATATATAGTTATAGCATCAGTGTCCTGAAGATAGAATGGAAGGAGTGGGGTTGTTCCAATTTATATTTTGCATTTTTGAAATTAGGATTCCTTAACAATGGCCTCGTTCTTAACTGGTATAAACTTCTTTTTAAAAAATTGTTTTCTTTATTTTTCTGGTTATATATGCAGATTTCTGTTTTAAATAAATACACATTTCTTTATGAATCATATTGGGAAAGAAAAATCAGAACAAAAGGGAAAAATCATAAAAGGAAAACAAACAAAAGAAAAGGAAAAAAAAGCGAGCATAGCATGAATTGATTTATATTCATTCTCTATAATTCTCTGGCGTTTTCTATCCTGAGTTTTTTGGGATTGCTTTGGATCACTGAACTGCTGAGAAGAACCAACTGTTTCATAACTGATAAATGCATAATCTTGCTGTTATTTTGTATAACATATTCCTGGTTCTACTTGTTTCTCTCAGTATCGGTTCATGTAGATCTTTTTAGGGTTTTTAAAAATCATCTTGTTCATCATTTTAGAACAACAATATTCCATTACTTTCATTGGTGTAGACTTCTTTAGGACTCTGGAGTTAGTGGGGATTCTTTAATTGACCTGGTAGTTGAGAATTGACTACGTACTACTCTTTATAGCTAATATAAGATTTGTGGCCAAATGATTTAATATGTATTCAGAGGCTAAGTGACCCTTGGACTAGAGCTGAATTTAATGATTTTTG
>JAJPUD010002637.1:43711-93762 GCA_023553655.1 Myrmecobius fasciatus
CAGTTAGAAGGGGATTTGCCATGGATGAAACTGCTGGGAGTGGGGGGAGATTTATGAGTCACTTAGTAGCCTCTTCATTTTTACTAATTATTCTTGTTTACAGGTGCTAAGCTTATTTGTTTCTGCTTTGCTGAAGGTGCTTTCAATGTTTAAAAAATTTTAGATTTCCTGGGACAATGCTTTGGCTTGGAGAAATAATTTCATCTTTTTTGGGTCTTAAAACAACATCCTGACATAGGATCCTAGATTTAAAGGTGGAAGAGACATTGGAAAACATTTTAATTTTTTTTTTTTTTTTGCTTTTTGCTGAGGCAATTGGGGTTAAGTGACTTGCTCAGGGTCACTCAGCTAGGGAATGTTAAATGTCTGAGATAAGATTTGAACTCAGGTCCTCCTGACTTCAGGGCTGGTGCTCTATCCATTGCACCCCCTAGCTGCCCCTTCATTTTTAATTCTTTTATTTTACTATTGAAGAAACTGAATCACAGAGAGATTAAGTGGCTTGCCCACAGGATCTGGATCAAGATTGCACTCCAGTAACATGGAAGTACCTTAGGCTTAGACAGACTGGCTTTTGCCTTATCTTGTTCAGTTCTAAGCTTTTACCTCACTTTCCTGCCATCTCCAGGTTATACCACACATCTTTTCTGCATAATGATGCAGGATGTGATGCAGTAGTTGGAACGCTGGCCTTGAAATGATTGAAGTCAAGAAGACCCAAGTTCAAATTTGGCCTCCAAGTTTTCAGAAGTAAAGAGTTGGGGATAAGGGCTGGAGTAGAGACAACATAGTCTGGGATGGGTGAAAGAGATTTAGTAAAAAAAAAATTCCATTTTAATTCTGTGTTCTTTAGGATAGTCCCTTATGCTAAAGGTGGAAAGATGGGGTCCTATCACCTTTTTGGGATTGTAGGAGGAAGACATTTTTTAAAAAATGGCTTCTAGATAATCCCCAAAGTAAATAATCAGACAAGAGTAACTTGTATTTTTATTATATGTTTTAAAAAGCAGAGCACCTCCACCTTCTATAACCTTTCTTTTTCTCTAAATATTTTAAATTAATGACCTGTGACTATAATAAAACAGTTTTTCCAGACTACCCAAATTCTATATTCTGCCATGTAAATAATGGAATCCATATTGTCTTGTACATTTTGATGTCTGGGAGTCTGTTATTATTATTATTATTATTATTATTATCCAGCTCTGTATATCACAATTAACTCTCTACTGTGGAATTCACTTGGGACAAATTTTATTTAAAGCACACTTTTGGCCTGTATCCAAACTCCATTTTGAATCTACTGATTATTATTGCATTTGAAAAATAGAGTTCACTCACCTTTTTGCAGACAAAGTCACCAGGTAAATACACAGTGGATTTCAACTTCAGCAACATGTCGTAAAGCATCTGTGTATCACACCCCTATTGTAAATAAAAAAAAAATACAAACAATTTTCCCCTAGACTTAGGTAATATCTTTGTTTATCAACTTTTAAAAAAATAGCCCTAATGATTTTTTTTTTCAGAATGGAAATAGTAAATATTGTAAAGTAGATAGCAAAGCAGCTGGCAAACTGAATCCAAACCTTGGATTCAGTTGCTAACTTTAACTTGAATATGAGCAGATAAGTACTTATATGGGTCACACTTTGCACATTTATAAAATAAGAGGGTTGTACAAGAGGATCTCTGAGATCTCTTTTAGCTCTTGAATGCTGATTCTATGTTATATCACTGATAACTAGAGCGTGAATCTGCCAATGTGTCACCTTTCTCAAGATATTAAGCATTTTCCATCAAGGATACAAAAGTTTTCTTTGAAAAATAGACTGACTTGCTGCAATTGTTTAAAATGTGATGAACTTTTAAAAAAGAAATTTTAGTTTCTCTTTAATGCTTTATATCTACACAAAGGCAAGCAAATATGTTGGTAATGACCTAATGTAAGTTGTTATTTTAATGTGGGAGCAGGCACCATTATTCCACAGTTGAAATACTTTGATAGTGGTAGGCTTGTGACTAATGAGGAACACTTTTATCTACAGTTTTGAGTATCAAGTCAGTCTTAGGGAAGGGAGTCAATATAATAGGCACTTAATAAATACTCCCCAAAATGAATTAAATGTATTTGTTTTATGTCCCCAATTAGTGTACGATCTTGAGAGGGCAGGCCCATTTTAGGGCCTCAGTTTACTTATCTCTAAGCATCTTGATGATGATAAATTCACTCCTGGGTCTTTAATACCTCTTCACGGCTTTGATATTTGTGTCTCTGAATTGAAATTTAATCTATATTCATGGTATTGTTGATTTTTTGGATGTCAGCTATTTTCCTGGGCTTTCATGGTTGGGTTATTCTACCTATTTTCCTTCCTTTCCTTTAGAATCGTTACCATTATTATAGGACTACTTGGGGGAAAATGGAGACAATGAGAATCTTGACTAGAAGAAAATTAGGAAGTACACATAATAAAGGTATGGGTCACTCTATAGTTTTATGATTAGTTATTTTGATTGGTAGGCCAAGATTATGGAATTTCCATTGCTGAACAGTTGATTTTTGTTCTACTCCATGGCTATAGGCTCTGACTTTTAGGATTATCATATTGCCTTGAAAATATATTATTTATTTTAATTTTATTAAAGCTTTTTATTTATAAAACATATGCATAGGTAATTTTCCAATATTGACCCTTGCAAAACTTTCTGTTTCAAATTTTTCCTTCCTTCCTTCTACTCCCTTCCCTAGATGTCCAATACATGTTAAATATGTTAAAATATATGTTAAATCCAATATATATGTATATATATATTTATACAGTTATCTTGCTGCACAAGAAAAATTGGATCAAGAAGGAAAAAAAACCCTGAGAAAAAAAATGCAAGCACACTTCAAGAGAAAGAGTGAAAATACTAAAACATATTATTCTTTATACAAGGGGTGTGGGAGGCAGAGCCATGAAAATGTATCACAACTGAGGGAGAAGCATTTTACATAGTGAGCTCTATTCCAAGAAGGCTGCAGTTGTTTGTGTCAAATCATAGGAACATCACTTTGTGACTTCAACCATCCACCTAATCCCAACCAACAAGCAACTTAATAAGTTAATATACAACACTTATACACACACACACACACACACAGAAAATGAAAAAAAGTGTTTATTCTAAAGGAATATGCATTCTATTTGGGGAAGGTGGATAAAAACCATGAAAATATGTAAGTATACATACATGAGTATTATGGGAAAGGCATGGTGGTAAGACATAATGGATAGAAGGAAGACCTTGGAGTAAGGGAAACCTGGGTTCAAATTCTGCCTTTGACACATATTAGCTCCCTGACTGTAGGCAAAATTGATTAACCTCTCAGTGCTCCAAGCATCTCTCTGAGACAATAAGTTACAGAGTTTGTGTTGGTAGAAGGTGTTTTCACACAGGGAGTTCCCCACACTGATAAAACCACAGGTTTGGATGAAAAACATTGAGGAGGGAGAAGACAACAATCAGGAGATCAGGAAAGGCTTTGGGTTGTAGGAGTCACCTGAGCTGCACCTTGATGAAAGTCAGGGGCTCGAAAAGGTGGACTTGAAGATTCTTAACAGGGGCACAGTTTATGTAAAGGTGTGGAAGTGGGGGATGATCCCCTAGTTTAGGAAGCAAGAGGTAGATTAATTAAGTAGTATATAGAACATATGAAGAACAGTTATACAAAATAAACCTAGAATGGTAAATAGAAGTGAGATTATGAATGCCTTTAAAGTGGCAAGATGGGGAAATTGTACAGTTTGTCCTGCATTAATGACCTCGATTGAATTGACAATATTAAGTTAATTGTCAGGTTTCCACTTGAATTAATATAAAGACAGATCTTACTTTCTCTGAGCCATTGAAACTTTGACTCCCCATTTTTGGGTAGGGTACCTTATAGATAGAGTAAGGTTTTTTTTTATTCAATATTTGTTTTTTTAAAATGCCTTTTCTATTGAAAAATATTTTTTCAAAAAAAAATTCTAGACAGCTAATATTATGATTTCATTTGATGAGTTACTTTCTAAGACTTAGCTTTCAGTGGTGACTCTCAAAATAAATTATACTTTGGGTACAACCTTCTTAGTTGTTTCTCAGTTCAGAAGGAACTTATTTTTAGAAGGAAGGCATCCCAATCACTTAGAGGGGATTTTTTTCCCCTTCAAAGCAACTTCAAATTAGACACCAACTCTCCCTCTCCCTTTAAGGCCAGTAGTGCCTTTGATGTTGAAGAAAATGCATTAGACATGTGCTTGGTGGTGCCTAAGCACACACAAATGAAGTATTTTTTATTGAGATAGTTAACTTTCTTATTTCTACACTAATACAGAAGACTTAGGAAAGTAGTTAAAAAATACCAGACAGAATGAAAAACAAAATCATCTTTAGTTGTTTTTAAAATATATAGTGTGATTTTAGGCTTCAGTTTCACAATGATAATTATATTTTGATTAGGCCAAATTCAATTTGTTTGATCACATACTAACTGAGAGAATGTTGATGAAAGGAAAACCACTATTGCCAAATTGCATTTTTAGGAATAATTAATTAATGTGATTGCATTTACCTTGGATAACAAGAGTTAATACTAACTCCATCTAATCTGGATTTGTCTTAATGAAATGTAGTTTCTGTTTAATTCTTTATATTCTGCTGTGGATATCAGTGCCTGACCTTGACTCAGGAAGATCTGAGTTCAAATCTAGTCTTAGAAATTTACTATGGCTGTATGATACTGAACAACTCACTCTTCCTCAGTTTCTTCATCTATAAAATGGAATAATAATAGTGCCCACCTCCTAGGGTTCATGTGAGAATATAAAATGAAATATTTATAAAATACTTTATAAGCCTTAAGGTATTCTATTAATGCTAGTTATGATTAAAATTACTATTTTCTTTCAATTTAATGGACTTAGTGTTTATTAAGTGATTATTATATGACAATACTTGGTGCTGAAGATACAAAGATAAAGGGGCAGCTAGGTGATGCAGTGGATAGAGCACCAGCCCTGAAGTCAGGAAGACCGAGTTCAAATCTGGTCTCAAACACTTAACACTTCCTAGCTGTGTGACCCTGGGCAAGTCACTTAATCCCAATTGCCTCAGCAAAAAGCCAAAAAAAAAAAAAAAAAAGATACAAAGATAAAAATGAAAATAGCCTTAGTTGTAAAGTTTACATTCTATAAGAGAAAATGACAAGTCCACAGTGATATAAATTCAAAGTATATGTCAAGTAATTTTGGGATGAGGGATATAATATTAACTTTACTGTTCAGTTGTATAGTTGTGTTTGATTTTATGTGACTGCATGAACTTTTGTTTCTTGGGATTTATTAACTAAGATATCAGGATTATTTG
Source organism: Myrmecobius fasciatus (assembly GCA_023553655.1). Lineage (NCBI taxonomy): Eukaryota > Metazoa > Chordata > Mammalia > Dasyuromorphia > Myrmecobiidae > Myrmecobius > Myrmecobius fasciatus. The sequence goes on from JAJPUD010002637.1 coordinate 49,106, forward strand.
TCATTTCGTTCTCCAATTCATTTACAGATGAGGAAACTGAGAGAACCAGGGCTAAGTGACTTATCCAGGGTCACACAGACAGTACATGTCTATGGCCAGATTTGAACTTAAATCTTTTTGACTCAATTCCTAGTCCTCTATACACTGTGATGTCTAGCTGCCCCTTACAATCAATATTAATATTAATCCTTGAGGAATAATAGGCTCATAGCTCTAGAACTGGAATGAGCTTTAGAGACCATCTAATCTAACCCCTTTATTTTATAGATAAGGAAATTGAGGCCCAGGAAGCTCAATCTACTTGTTCAAATCATACAGATTATAGGCAGATGAGACAGGATTTTTTAATTGCAAATTTAAAAATTGGTAAACAAATATACAACTTGCAAATTGTTTTCCAAAATTTTAAAAATTAAGTCACCAACAAAATTTTAAAAGTAAGAGTAGAAAAATATCTTCTGAGGTAAGACCAGCAGTACTAAAAAACCCTTGTCATATGAGTACTTAGATATAGTACACCCAAGTGTATGTTGTTGACTGTCCATAGATGATACAATGTTTTATAGCTCCGTATTTCAACAATATTCTGACCTTTCCTACAGAAAGCTACTTCTTTACTAAAAAAAAGCATAATCTGATGTTCCCTCATTTGACCAACTCTAGCTACATTTAGTTGTGCAAAAGGGCTTAGAAATATCCAAAAGAATCCACATGTAACACATTACCTCATCCCTTCCCCAAAATAAAATTTCGGCACAAAAACATAAGATAAAGGCAAGAGAGACTTGGAGGAATGAAGTAATAGGGTAAAAGCCTTTTATAGATAAGCAACAAAGGAAAGGAAAATAATTTTTTTGGTATCAGAAATTCACTATATTTTAGCTTATGCTTCACTTTATCATCTTTTATACAAACTCCTCATGGTTGACTTAACTATCACTATTAGTATCTGCTTCTCCAATCATTTCATCAACCTCTTTCTCTGGTAACTTCTCTCCAAAGTTTGTCATCCTGTGACAAAGTTCTGCTGTGCTAATTGAACCATCACTATGCTCAGCAAACACATTGACTGCTTCTCTAATCTCCCATGCTGTGTCTTTCACTTTTTTGTCATCATCAGCAGAAATTCTGCAAAGTCAACTGTGCCATTCCTATCAGCATCTAATTCATTAATCATATTCTGTAATTCCTCTACTGGGGGGTTCTGCCTAAGTGACCTCATTACACTAATTCCTTCATCTCCATTCTAATCAAACAGTGAAAAGACTTCTTTGAATTCTACAGTCTGCTCTCCTGTCAGTCAATCAGCTGTGCTTCAAGTATTGCCAATGCCCAGATTTCTATCAGAAAATCCTCATCCTCAGTAGCTGTGCTTAGATTCCATAGCCAGGATTTGAAGTCTAGTCTGACCTCTCTACTGCAAAACCACATACTTTCCAAAGTTGTCTTAAAGCTTATGGAAAATGAACTTCAGAAAGAGGCTGGTTTGTTTGGAATATAAGGGAAAGTAACACGAAATGATTTGGGAAAGAAAGATTTTTTTACTTCCTTCAGTGTGATTTTTTTTTATTGCTATGGAGATTGATGACTTTTTTTTGGGAATACACATTGATGTTGCAATAGAAGTCAGGGGGAAATTATTTGACTTACATAAATTCACTGTATACCTAATATTTGAAAATTGTGCCTATTTTAAAAAGTGAATAGTATCTATAAATGAAAAAATAATTCATCATCTGTACCTTCTATTTCCCAAAGTTAAGATACTCTGTGATTCAGCATTCACTGAAAAACCATAACTCATGAGCCACACTGATGTATTTGCCTTTTTTTTTAGTCATTTAGAGAATATAATTAGTTAAAAACAAAGGCATTTAATGGAGTAGCTTAGCAAAAAATGGAACAAACACTTGCTGCTTCATTATCTTCAGAGCTGCTGCTTCCATAGGTTGTAAAAATCTTTTCTCAAATGTCTTTTATAGAGTGACTGGAACATAATGATTACTCAAGTCCAACAATGTACACAATGCATTAGAAAGACGCTCAATAACTTAATGTCCATCATCACTTCTTCATGATATCTTATGAGTTTAGATGAAATGGACCCATAAACAATTGGTGATAAGGTCAGGCTCCACATTTTGAGCTGGGGTGATACTATTTGTGATTTCTTTATTTTATGATATTCATTCTATGGGAATCTGTTTTTGCTGAACAAAGCCTATATTTGTCTTTTCTAGAAGCTTTACCTTGAGGAATGGTTCAACCAACCATACTTCCTTCTTCTTATACTACAGGCAAAATTGTTAATTTTGAGCTTAATGGTGCTGAGAAACTTAGCATAAATTTGGTGCATGGCCTGCTTATTAAAAAACTGTTTCTACAGCATTTGCAAACATTCCTGCCTTGGAATTTCAAGAAGCTCACCTTTCAGATTTTATCTATACATAAAATAAGTGTTTTAAATATTTGTGTGTGTGTGTATGTCATGGATCCCTTTGTCAATCTGATGAAGCTTATGAACATTCCTATAAAATGCATCAAATAAAATAAAATTACAAAGCAAACTAGTTATACTGAAATATAATTGCCAGAATATACATTAAAAAATTAATAAACCTGAGATTAAGAATCTCTGATGTCAAAGCTGGTCCTTCAATACTTTCTCTGAGTTTTAGTCTTTTCCCTTCCCATATTACTTGCTTGTCAGTGCTTCAAGATTTTGGTTGTAAAAGTACCTCAAATTAAAAATTCTTCCCTAAATAGGTATTTATAATAATAACATATAATATATATATATGTAACATTGCTTATATAATAATAATATATTATATATACGTATATAATATAATAAATATATAAATATATTTGCAACCTGGGATAATGAAGTTCATGCACTGAGAGATATGGAGTATTGTTATTTCCTCTGTAGATATAATTTTTCTCCATTTTACTTCTGATGATATATCTTCCAGTATTCTGTCTTTGACAAAAACAATAGTTTTATCATCGGGAATGGGCCTAATGACCTGCTTCCAGCTCTATCTCAGAGTTTCCTTCCTATCAGGAAATTCAGAATAGATTATTCATTGAGGTAGATTACTAAAGGAAGGCAAGGCTTTTTTCAATTTTATTTTTAATTTTTATATGTGTCATGTTGTTTTCTGTAGTAGTTCTTAATTTGGAATGCTTAAATTTCCTTTAAAATATTTTGTTAAGTATTTCAAACTGATTTCTTTTGTAGTCTATATATTTTATTTTATGCATTTAAAAATATTATTCTGCATCAGATTATTCACCAAAGAGATCCATGACACAAAAAAAGGTTAATAACCCCCATTTTTGTTAGTGTTTCTCCTATTTCCAGAGTATCTTTGAGCATTTTGCTGAAACTCTTAGCATCCTTATTAAGTCATAACTATAACTAATATCTCTCTGTGGGGTTCCAGGTACAATGTTACACATTGGTATTTCAAAAATGTTGTGTTCATCTAGGACATGTCAGTTTCTATACATAAAATGAACCCAGAAATAAAAATAGATCAGAATTTAAGCACACAACAGTGCAAAGTCATATTAGAACAACCTGTTTGAGCCACATGTGAAACACATCAGAAAAAGCCAGATGTCTAATTTGTAAAACAAAGAAAAATTATTATTTTTTTCTCTAGGGGAATCTCTGTAAAATTCAGTGTCCAAAAGGGAGATATCAGCGGAGCACCTGTTCAATAGCATCTGAGTTCACTGCCCTACCAACTTGATGAATGAGTTATTTAGTCAAAGCAACCCTATATAAATCTAGATACTCTTACAATTATGGTGAACAAATGCTACTCTGATAACTGACTTTTATAAATCAGTTAGAGGAACGTGCAGTAGTTTGTTCAAAGCAAAGACACTTAATGAAATAGCATAATAAGAAAAATAGCAATAAACCATTTCTTCCCCAAATCTGTGGCATTCTCTCCTGTTAACATACACACTAAATACAGAGGAAAGAGTGGACATGCATTGGAAACTTCCTTCCTCCCTCCCTTCCTCCCTCCCTTCCTTACTCCCTCCCTCCCCCCTTTCCCTGCCTCCCCCCTTTCCCTCCTTCCCCTCCCTCCCCTTCTTCTTCTCCCTCCTCTTCTTCTTTTCCCTCTCCCTTTTCCCCTATCTCTCATTGATGCATAATGAAAATAAGGGCTTTAGAATAGAAAAGATATTGGAAACAAATCGTAACTTAAAAGCTGGTATTTGAGAATAATGTTTCTATTTGTGGGGTAGACTTAAGATATAGAAATGATGAATTTCTGGTAGCTCTGTGACTTTGGGCAACACAATTTACTTAGGACTCAGTTTCCTCAACTGTTAAATAAAGGTACCAAACTCGATTTCAAAAGTTCTTTCAGCTCCACAGTTCTATATTTCTGTGATTACTTCCTTTGACATTTATTTAATGAATGGAAAATATATTTGCTGAGGGAATTTGATCAGATTTGCTGATCTGATCAAAAGAAATTTTAACTGAAGACAGAGAATAAGGGAATATCAGAATATCAGAGTTAAAAGGGACTTTGGTGGCAATTAAGATCATCATACCAGAATAAGAATTTCCTCTGTAAACCACCCCTCCAATGTTTATCCAATAAGCATTTCTAGAGAAACTTGTCTTAAGACTGACCATTCCACTTTTGGATGACTTTTAGTTGAGAAGTTTTTTTCTATACCCAATCCCTTTTCAATACATAGTAATAACTCCTGTTTTATATATACATACATATATATTTGAATATATAGTAATCAGTGTGTTTTTCACAACTGCTAAACTATATAATTCAGTGAATAACATGTATAAAAACATAGGGAAAAAGCTAGCAATGGAGGAACCTAATAATTTAAAGATGATATTATCTGGTCAAGGGATATGAACAGACAATTTTCAGATGATGAAATTAAAACCATCTCTAGTCATATGAAAAGTTGCTCCAAATCACTATTGATCAGAGAAATGCAAATTAAGACAACTCTGAGATACCACTACACACCTGTCAGATTGGCTAAAATGACAGGAAAAGATAACGATGAATATTGGAGGGGATGTGGGAAAACTGGGACACTAATACATTGTTGGTGGAACTGTGAACGGATCCAACCATTCTGGAGAGCAATTTGGAGCTATGCTCAAAAAGTTGTCAAACTGTGCATACCCTTTGACCCAGCAGTGTTTCTACTGGGCCTATATCCCAAAGAGATCTTAGAGGAGGGAAAGGGCCCCACATGTGCAAGAATGTTTGTGGCAGCCCTTTTTGTAGTGGCTAGAAACTGGAAACTGAAGGGATGCCCATCAATTGGAGAGTGGCTGAATAAATTATGGTATATGAATGTTATGGAATATTATTGCTCTGTAAGAAACGACCAGCAGGATGATTTCAGAGAGGCCTGGAGAGACTTGCATGAACTGATGCTGAGTGAAACGAGCAGAATCAGGAGATCATCATACACAGCAACAACAGTATTACATGATAATCAATTCTGATGGACATGGCTCTCTGCAACAAAGAATTGTCTCAAACCAGTTCCAATTGTTCACTGAAGAAAACCATATATACCCAGAGAGAGGGAAATGAAATATGGACCACAACGTAACATTTTCATGATCTCTATTGACATTTGCTTGCATTGTGTTGCCTTTCTCTGATTCTTTTTTTTTTCTTGTAGATAGGATTTTTCTTGCATAACTTCTCAAGCATTTCAACATTATTAACATGTAGTGGACTTCCTGCCATCTAGGGGAGGGGAGGGGACTGGGGGTAAAATTTGTAATGGAAAGCTTTGCAAAGATCAATGTTGGGGAACTACCCATACATATGTTATACAAATAAAAAGCTTTAATAAAAAAAATTCAAAAAAAGATGATATTATCTAAGAATAAAAGCAGTAATAATCAGTAATGAGTGGCCAGTCAGTATCCAAAAGTCAAACTGAGTCAACAAATATTAAACTTCTTCCATGTGTTAGACACTGTGCTAAGCAAAAACAGTCTGCTCTCAAAGAGCTCACAGTCTTGTGGATAGAACAATATACAAAGAACCATGTACAAAAAAGCTGTATACGGAATAAATTGGAAGTAATTTCAGAGGAAAGACACTAAAGTTAAGGAGGATTATAAAAAGCTTCCCACAGAATGTAACTTTAGCTGAGATTTGAAGGAAGCCAAAGACTCTAGGAAGCAGAGGTGAGAAAGGAAAGAGTTATAGGCTCAGGGAGTGACAATTAGTGAAAATTCCTGCAGTTAAGTGATGAAGTGTCTTAGAGAAGGAATAGTAAAAAGGCCAGTGTCACATCTCACTATGTATTTAGAAGGGAATAATGTATAAGCAAACTGGAAAGATAAAAAGGGGCTAAGTTACAATGAAATTTAAAAGCCAAATAAAGAATTTTTTATTTGACTCTGAAGGTAGTAGAGAGTCACTGGAGTTTATTGAATAAGAGGCTGATATGGTCAGATTTACACTTTAGGAAGATCAATTTTTCAGTTGAGTAGAGGAAGGACTGGAGTGGGTAAAGAATTGAGTCAGGGAGTCCAGTAAATTTGCTAATGCAATAGTCCAGGATAAGATCTTGATAGAGCAAGAGCATAGAATCAAAACTTAATATGATGAACTATGAGAGTGATAAATTCAAAGTTTTACATTTGTATTAAAAAATCTACGGGGGAATTGTGAAGAACATCAGAGCAATTGCAGAAGACCTGAGGGTTTTAATGAACTTTCAGCTCAATGGTACTGCTAGGTGTATTTAGAACTAGTTGAATAACTCACTCCAAAGAACAATGATTAATTAATTTATGAACCTTGAAAGAAGTTTCTAGTAGAGTCTCTTGGGTATGTGTCTATTCTTGGTCCTATGCTGTTCAACATTTTAATAAATTGCTTAGGTAAAGACATAGATAACACGCAGAAATTTAGAGTTAAAACAAAACTAACATGTCATATGTCAGAGATATAGTCCTAAAAGATCATACTATGCTAGGATGATGAGCTAAATCTAATAAAATGAAATTTTATAGGAATAAATGTAAATTTCTATAGTTGGTTTAAAAAATCAATGATATTGGTTGGGAGAGGGATAATTAGACAATAATTAATGTTAAAAACCCACTTTAACTTCATTATGTGTCAATAAGGTGACAATAGTAGCCCCAAAGCTGTGATCAGGCTGCATTAATAAAAGCATAATTTTTGAAATAAGAGATATAAACCAAGCCTCTTTGATTTGCTTCAGCTAGGCCACATGGAGTCATAGGTTCAGATCTGGACATCATATTTTAGGAAGGACATTGGTAAACCCAAATTTAAAATAGTGAGAAGACTGGAAACCATTCTATATACACATTAGTTAAAGCAATGGGGGATTTTTATTATGGTGAAGATTGATTTAGAGATGACATTATAAATACTATCATATGGTAGATACATATTGCTTTTCCTCAGATCACAAAACTAAGAGCAATGAAATGAATTTGCAATGGGAAGACATTAACTTTCTATAAGAACAGATTTTCTAATATTTAAAGCTGTAAAAACATGAAATGGGCTGCTACTGAATGTCTTCTAAGTAGAAGATGGATGAACTCTTATTGGAAATGTTATAGAAGATGCCTATTCAGGTACAATTATACCATATATTTACACATACATATGTATATGCTCTGAGATGTAAATAAAAAAATATAGTTTGTCTCACCTCTCTGCACAGGGTCTTGCATGGAATAGGCTTTTAATGGAATCAGGCTACCTTGAAATTTAATTGACTTGACCCAAAATGGCAGGACTAGGACCAACATGTAGAAGTCACTGAGACAGATTTTGATTGAATAAAAGGAAAAAAAAACTTTCTAATAATCAGAAATATTCTAAAGAGGAATTGGCTGCCTTGGGAAATAATGAGTTGGGGAGGGATAGGGAAGAAACACCATTTTTCAGTCCTCAGGGAAAGCCTGGGTGACTATTTGTCAGGGACATTTTGGCTAAGATTTATGATTTGGGATGGATTTTGGATAAAATAATCTCAGCTATTTTCCAACTCTAATGTCCCATGATTATATAGAATTGCTTTTCATTTAGCAAAAGTATAAATGGAAATGGGTTGTTCTGGAAGAAATAGTCTCTCTAATGGGAATTTTAGAAAATAATGACTCAATTTATAAAGAACTTTAACAAATGAATATTTTATTTTTTCAATTAGATCTACTTTGGAATATAGATTTTATGGATTTCAAGGAATATATGTTAAAAGAAAAATGGAAAAATTGAGTTACCAAGGTCTAATCATCTTGAAAATGAGAGATTATCTCATGTGAGCTACTAGTCTCTGATTTAAAAGCTTCTCATTCAAAGAAGAGAATTAATAACTGGCATGAACATGATTAAAGTAAGTTAATAGATTAATAAATATTTATTCCTTAAGTTAGCATGACATTTTCAAAGATTTAAACACTAAAGAATTAATTATATTTTATCACATGGATAAAGATTGGATCTATGATTTTGGTATAAGGAACTCCCAGATGAAGAAACTCCCTCTACATTGTTTGTAATTGACATTGTTTATACAACTCTGAGAGAAGTGCTCAAAGCACTGATTAAATGACTATCTAGACTCATACATTCAGTATGTCCAGCTACATGATGTAAGGAATAATGCTGGATTTGAGGTCAGGAAGAACAGAGTTCAAATTTGGCCTCAGATAAATACTGGCTGTAAGAAACTGAGCAAATCACTTAATTTTTGTTTGTTTTTTCATCTGTTAAATGTGACAATAATAGTGCTTACCTCCAGAAATGTTATAAGAAGTAAGTGAGATAAATAGTAAAGAATTTAGCACAGTGTCTAGCACATAGTAAACGCTTTATGAATGGTAATAAATGCTAGTGGTGGTGATAGTGATGATAATGATGATGATGATGATGATGTGTCAGAGGAGGGACTTAAACCCAGATGTTCCTGACTTTAAGGTGAGCTAGTCATCTCTTTTTAATAAGCTATGCTGTATTAATCATAGAATTGTAGAATTTGAATGTGAAAAGAAGCTTTGGAGACCACTATTGAAGTAACTGTAATAAGGTCACTTAGTCTCTGCCTGAATATTATCAGTGACTTATTCCTTCTTAAAATAGCCTCTTCTGTTGGATTTTGTTATAAAGTTCTTCATTATTCTGTCAGTCAGTCAAGAAGCATTCATGAAGTGCTTGTGATCTGCCAAACACTGTGCTAATTGCTGGGGATTCAAAGAAAGGAAAATAACAGTCCTTGTCCTCAAAAAGCTATATTAGAAGAGACAACATGTAAACAAGCTATAAAGAGACATATAAGTGCACAATGGATAGAATACTGGACCTGGAAGTTCATAGTTCAAATTCAGCCTCAAACAATATCTCTATGATTCTGGGTAAATCACTTAACAACTGTCTATCTCAATTTCCTCATCTGTAAAATGATATAATGATAGCACCTACCTCCCCAAGGAGTTGTGAAGATCTAATGAGGTAATTTTTATAAAATACTTTGCAAATCTTAAGGTACCATATAAATACTAGCTATTATATTGTCATGATAATGATAAAGATGCTTATATATTGTATTTAAATATATATTTATTTTATATGTAGATAACACACACATATATAAAACATATATAAAATGAGAAGTAATTTCATAGAGAAAGATACTAGCAGTTGGGGGGACCACAAAAGACCTCCTGAAGAAATTGGTATTTGAAATGAGTCTTGAAGGAAGTCAGGGAAATTAAAAAGCAGAGGCTCCAAGGCTAGCTAGCTACCTCTCTATTTACTATTCTTCACTAAAAGTTGCTTAGTAAATTGTATAAGAATTTAAAGATTTTAAATAAATCTCTACTTTATAAACATGTAAAAAGAAAGATATTTATACAAAAACTATGGAGAAAACTCCCTGAAAAATTTAGAGGCTCAGATCCCAAAGCCTTCCAAATGGGAGACATCATGAAGCTTGATAATGCAATCTTTGAGCCAATCTGAATCTAACCAGGATCTTGCTCAATAGACTTGGCTAAGGCACATTTTGAAAGCAGACTGTCCATCTGTACCATAAAGTAGAATTATATTTAAATTAATGCAAATTAAATAAAGTCCGAAGAAATCACTTCTTCCTTGGTTCTAATCAAGAAATAGAGGCTAAGAGACAAAGGGGATCAAATGAACACTTTGCTGAAAAAAGACCTGGTAAGTGACTTTCTTATACTTATATCCTTAATTTTTGAGCTTATTTTAGCTTAGAGTAAAAGTTATTTCTCTAAATGTGACCATGATTCAGATTCTACAGACCCCAGGTATGGTGTATTATCCCTCATTGTATAAGCACTTGCTTTGAACAAGTCGATCTTAGACACGATGTTGAAATTCACATCGATGGCAATGGCCAATTGCATCTTGAGGGGCAGGTTTTCCAGAAATTCTGATTCATCTTCAAAAAGGCAAAAAAAGAAAAGATATAAACATATTCATCAAAATGGGAAGGTTGTTACATAATAAACAGGAATAGGTAAAATTAGATGAAGGAAACAGAGCAATGAAAATTAATGTTCTATTTTTTTGTTGTTACAATCAATGCACATCTACAGAAACAATATTCAAAAAATGGAAAGAGTCAAATCAACAAGTATTTGTTAAGTGCTTCTATGTGCCAGCAGAGAAAATGCTAGGATAGAAGTAAATAGACCCATATTACAGATTGGGCTCTGCTGGTGAGTCTAACTATAAAATGATGATGATAACTTTTTTTTCCTGCATCAGAGTCTACAATATGAAAATTTTTTGAACTTTTAGGATGAAAGATGCAATACAAAATAGTATTTAATTATAATCATTTTCAATATGATTATTTTCTCAAAAAGATAAGTTTTTCTAGACTTTTTCCCCATGGGAATACAAACAAGATACAAAATATTCATGCAGATAAAATGACATAGGTGCTAACATCACATGAATTTGTGCAAGTTACTAATTTTGAAATTCCAGATGTTTTATTAAGAATTATAGAAGGGATAAAATTGCAATGTTATACTCTAATCATTGATTCTAAGTCTGAAAAATTTTTAATGGGGCAGCTAGGTGATGCAATACATAGAGCACCAGCCCTGAAGTCAGGAGGACCTGAGTTCAAATCTAAATTCAGACACTTAACACTTCCTAGTTGTGTGACCTTGGGCAAGTCACTTAACCCCAATTGCCTCAGCAAAAACCAAAATAAAAAAGAAATTTTTTAATGAAATGAGTATAATAATTCATTGTTTTGCCTCAGGGGCTAAGAATCAGGGAGTACTGGGAGAGTGTTATTAGGAAGAGGGATGTATCTTGAGTCTTTTAATTCTGCCCTTCTTTACCTACTTTCAAGATGGCTTTAAGAGCTCTATTAAGGTATATATTCCATATTGCCCTCCCCCTTCTCTTCCCTTCCCCAACCCCCTCTTTTCTCCATGGGGATGATAGCAGGAGGAGAGAGAGCCAAAAAGGACAGGAGGGGAAACAGAGGGTGCTTAGCCTCCATCATTAGTGGGAAACATTGCCAGGGGTTAGTTTTTTTTTTTTTTTTTTTTTAGTCTTTAAATCCAATGGTTCCCAGAGGCTATAAGAGACTAACTTATTCTTCTCTCATTGAACTTTTTAGGGCATAGAGTTTGGTTCCAACAATACCATTTATCAGCAGTAAGCACTGCAAAATGCCCTGGGAGACATAACAACTTTGTGGCCACCCAGTGGCATTAATTTTTTAAGGTCACCAAGATACTAGTTAACATACTAAAACAGCCACTTAGTTGCTTGAGTTATGATCTCTATGTACATACTTATTGAAATCCCTGGGGGTGGGGGCAGAATAGAGCTTTGGAAAATCTGGTCAGTTTTTTAAGAAAAAAAATCTCCATTTAATAATTTTCTTATATAAAAACTATGACTGTTTAAAGACATACAAATCATGGAATTATTTGCTTTTGAGACTACCTTTTCTCAAATCCAACTAACCCCAGTTTCTGTCTCAAAGAAGAAAGAAAAGGATATGCTTTTAATAACAATAACTCATTTTTATGGATCACTTTCAATTCAGTGTATTTTAATAAAATAAGCATTTATTTAAGGCCTGCTATGCAAAAGGCACTGTGCTAGATTGTTGTTGTCTTTCATTCTTGAAGAAGACCAAAATGACATTACTATGCTGTGTTCTGATGATGGTTGACCAGATGAATATGAACTCTGAAGGCTCCACCATAGGTTGAGCAATTCATGTGAATAGTTCATGTTTATGTGAATATTTGGAGTAGCAATGTCTCTAAATTTATATTTTTCATGTTTATTTTGAGTTACACAATTCTGCTTTGCTCATAGAGCACAGAATATTCTTTGACCTGGGCACACACTATGCTGGGAAGTTTTTGCTAGCATCTCCCATGTCATGCCAAGTTCTTATGAAAGACCTTGAGGTGTCCTGATATCTCTTTTTCCAACCTCCGTTTGAGTACTTGATTTACAAGGCCTCTTTATAAAAATCTTTTAGGCAATTGTATATTTGGCATTTGAACAATGTGGCTAGCCCATTAGGGTTGTGCTCTGTATGGTAGTTTGAATGCTAAGCAGTTTAGCTCAAGAAGGGACTTAAGTGAGGGGCAGCTAGGTGGCACAGTGGATAAAGCACCAGCCCTGAAGTCAGGAGGACCTGAGTTCAAATTTGGTCTCAGACACTTAACACTTCCTAGCTGTGTGACCCTGAGCAAGTCACTTAACCCCAATTGCCTCAGCAAAAAGCAAAAAAAAAAAAAAAAAAAAAAAAGGGACCTAAGTGTCTGTTACGGTCTTTTATCAGATGATCTTCAGACTCTTTCTAAGATAATTCATACGGAAGTGAACTAGTTTCCTGACATGCTGCTGGTATACTCTTCAGATTTCACAAGCATACAAGAATAAGATCAGCACAATGGTTCTGTAGACCTTCAGTTTGGTAGGAAACCTAATACGTCTTCTCTCCCACATTTTCTTTCAGTCTCCCTGAAGCTGAGCTAGCACTGGCAATATATCTATCAATCTCATCATCAATGTATATACATCTCTGGAAATTATATTGCCAAGGTAAGTGAATTTATTCACAGGATTCACAATTCCACCATTTTCAGGAACCAAGTGTTCCATATATGGAACCTCATCAGGCTTCATCACTGATGATGGTGACATGGAGCATTCCTGAAAATGGCAATCACATTGTCATGAGACTGTCATTCACTTCTTTTAGGGTACATATAAGCTTGTTGACCAAATTTGTTTTTATTTTAAACTTACACTAGCTTTATGCTGCTCCAATTACTGTGCCCACTCCAGAAAAAACACATGTCCAGTTCTGACTTTGACCCTAACTCACCAACAGTTACCCTCAATCTACTTTAGCCCATGAGATGCTTTACCAAGGTGTGGCCACTGTGCATATTAATTACAATTTCTTGGAGCCACACATGAAAGTTGGGTGACAGATGAAAACCAATGGTGAATGAGCAGTCCTGAAAAGGATTCAGCAGCCCTTATATCAGAAGTATCAGTTTTCTCCAAAAACCTGTACATCCTAAATAAGTAAAGGGAATATGAAGATAAAGATAAAATTGCCCCTGTCCTCAAGGAACATTCCTTCTTCTTTCAATGACAAGATGCTTTTAGGTACTTTTCTCATATAATAATATAATAAGTATAATATAGAAATTCACTCTTACTTGAAATGTTATGGTATAAGATATATGGTGAAGCTATTATTATCACTATTTTACAGCTAAGACATTACAGGTTAAAATAGATTTTAAGTGATTTGTGCAAAGACAAACATGATTAAGTCTTTGTATTCCAAGTCTAATGCTCATATCACTGTCTTTCAGGGATAGATTGAGTAGTTAGGTATACCTACCTAATATTTTTTGAGAGGCCCAAGTATATTCATACCAAGTTCGAACACGGTTCTGTACCAATTTGGGTATTGAATATGTGTTCATATAAGAGACAGTATTATCCATGCAGGAACGGAAGTGGTTCTGATGGGCAGTAGCTGCTCCAATGACATCTCTCATCTGAAAAATAAAAAGTCCATCATTTTTGATTTTTTTAATCTGTTTTTACAAATGGTGCCAGAAGATATTCTAAAAAAAGAAATGTTTATGAAATTAGCCTTTTAATTTGATAATGTTCTTATTTCTAGCTGACTTATAAGGCATTCATGTTTAAAAATCCCACAGAATATAATTACATAGGTGATAGGGAAGAGGGAAGGTAGCAAATGCTTAACAGTATCTATTATGCACTAAGTACTGAGAAAAATGCTTCGTAAACATGATCTCATTTGGTAGCAGAATGAAGTGGAAGCTTAGTAACTTCTTGGCGGAATAGCCGGCCAATCCAGATGTCAGAAGTTGAAGTGGAATTATGTACATGAATTATGCAGATTGAATGTCTAAATAATCTTGATTCATTTGGATAATTGACAACTTCCAATTTCATTTGGTGCTATTTATACAATGTTAGATAAGTCTATGCTTAGAGTATAGTATACATACAAATTTAAAATATGCTGAAATTATTTAACTATCCTCAGCAGCTATAGTAGTAATGAAGGAATGATTGCATTTCAATTCATGGATGCTGATAACTGAGATGTAAAAATTCACTCTAAATTAAGCCTGATCTTTAAGGTCATTCCAGAAACAGATGTATGATACCATTCTCTGTATTCATCTTCCACTTCTCTCCTAAACCAGGAAATAAATGGTTGATATTTGCTTTGTGTATTTAAAATGGGTATGGGTGGTGGTAATTAATGACCTCTTCATCTAGGAGAGATTAAACTATATGGCATTTTCCCCTTCTGTCTAGTCCAGGACTTGTGCTATAAAAGATACATAAGTGGATGAAAGCCAAATAATATATATAACTAGTTATTGAGATACAATGTACTAAAGCCAGGTCCCTGTTGGTGAGAATCATAAATCCTCTGAAGTGGTCACACGTATTTAAATTTTTACTATTCAAAACTATAATTATATAAAATATGGTAATAGTTCCAGTCGAATGGAAATATGTAGTGCAAATAATATGACCACTTCACAGAATTCATGATTTGAGTTAATCAGGAACAAGATGTAGAGTACAGAAATAATACTGTCCTTGGAGTCAGGAGTGGCTTAGGTTCAAATAACAACTTTCACATTTATGTACTGATCATGTACAAGTCATTAAATTTCTTTAGGTCTATTTCATTGTCAGTATAATGGGAATAATAAGGCACCTACATCATAGGTTTGTTGTGAGGATTAAATGAAATAGTATATGTAAAATACTTAGTAAAAATTAATATTCTTCCAGTAGCCTCAGAATATTGTCTATAATGCTATTTAAAATAGGATTAACCAATATCCTATTGTAAACTCAAAATAGACTACAACCTGAATGCCATTATTTTGAAAAAATAGAAGAAAATGAGCCCAAATACTCTTCATAGCTTTGGCTAGGGGAAGAATTCTTAACCAATAGCAAAGAATACAAAAGAAAACATGTATGAAATTGAAAAGCTTTTGTATGAACAAAATTAGAACAACTAAGACAGGAAGGAAAGTTGTTAATTGGGGGAAACTCATAAAAACCTCTGACCAGGTTCTAATAACCAAGATGTATAAGGCATTAACATCCAATGTATTCATTGGGTAAGTAGTATATCTTACAAAAAGAATTGCAAGCTTTTAACCATAAGGTTGCTCCAAATGACTACTAAGGGAAATGTAAATCAAAACAATATTGACAAAAGATAAGAAGATTCTAGTTGAAGGAATGGTGGAAAGATTGGCATACTAATGAACTCTTGGTAGAACTATGAATTGGCTCAACTATTCTGGAAAGCAATTTGAAATTATAAGAAAGTGACTAAGAACATAATGTTAGATCCAGCAATCCAATCATTAAACAGACAAGGAAAGTTCCTATATATAATTGAAATGTTCTTCACTTTTTATATTAGCAAAAAATAAGAAGCAAAGAATTGTAAATAAAGTAAATGTCCATTGACTGGGGAATGACTGAATTAATTGTGATAAATGAATAATAGCATATTGCTAAGCTATAAAAATGATGACGAGTTCAGAAAACATAGGAAGTTTTGTATGAGCTCATATAAAGTAAAAAGCAAAATAAAGAAATAATAGAATTTAAATAGTACTTTAAGGTTTACTAAGCCCTGTATTGTGTCATCTCTGTTTGTCTTCATAACAACCTTAAAATGTAGATACTATTATTATCTTCATTTTCTTTTTAAGAAACTGAGACAGGGAGGCTAAGTGTCTTGCTCAGGGTCACATGGCTAGTAAATATCTGAGAAGGAATTTGAACTCAAATTTTCTTGCTGCCATGTCTAGCATTCTGGAACACTATCCTTCCCTGCCAATATACATAATTATTAAACCAACGTAAGTGAAAAGGAAAAAAATTAATCAGAGCATTATTTAATTATAATTATCAAACTTTGTCCTGAAGAAGAAATAAGAAAATGTACAATCATCCCTTTATTAGAAAGGTAGAGAACTATAGTGTGTAGAACATTATATATACACTGTTAGACTCAGTTAATATATTGGTTGGTTTTGAAGAACTCTTTTAGTCTCATTTATTTCTTTAAAATTTTTTTTTTTTGTTATAAGGAATGCTTCTAGATAGGAGAGAAAAAGAGGTATATTTGGAAATGAAGATGGATTAAAAACAATCATCAATAAGAATATAAATTAATGCTAAAAATGAATCCAACATATATCTAGCAATTTTTTCCCCATTTTACCTGTCCAATTAAGCTGGAGAACACAAAAACCCCAGAGAAAAAATTCAAGAGTTGGAATATAATCTCAAATGTGCTTTGTGGTTCTGGAAGACCACCAATGGTAATTAAAGTTCGCACTGCCCAGTAGTAACATCTCAGATAACTGTGAATAGAAAGAATTTTCATTTAGATTTTTAATTTGACTTTGGTCACATGAAGAATCATGATGACTACTTATAAGCTCTTCTCCCAACTTATCTATAAGCATATATTGTCATAAATATAGGAATATATACATATTTAAAAATATAATTTTGTTCTGGGAATGGTTTATATACATGCATACTAAAGCTACAATGTATTATCTTAATATAGAAAACAGAAATAAATACTATATTTGCTAGATTAGATGAATGGAAGTAGGGGAAATGTTATTAGAAAAAGTATAATTTGGCCAATGACAAAATTCTCCACCTCTTGTCAGAAAAACATACTGTAAGATCTTCAGTGCCTTGAGATGGAACTAAAAATTTTGACTAATAAAAAAGAATGTTTATTAACAAATTGTAGTATAATGTTTTGCATTTCATTTTCATTGGAGTAAAGGGATTCATTTGAAATCCATTTGTACAGAGCCAGGCAAAATACTTGAGACACCTTGCCTCGCTCACTCTGGGCACACCATGGGACCTGGGAGGAATACCTGGCTGTATTCTGGGAACTGAGAATATTATATAAAGGATGAAATAGTCACTAGGAGTTTATGTTCAAATGGGAGACAAAAACAAGAGATTTCTATGTAACAAAAATTGTTAGTTACCTAGGATCTAAAGGCAAAACCAAAACAGTTTTTCTCAAGGAGTTTTTATTTTTATTTTTTTTTTTTAACAAGGGAAACATATAAGCATATGGAAAATACATGGAAAGCAGGTACAAGATAGATAGAAGGGAGGGCACTAACTGCAGAGGGTGACCAGGACAGATCTTATATAGAGGGTGCAACTCAAGTTGAAGCTTGAAGGAAATAAGGAATTCTAAGAAGTTAAGATGAAGAGAGAATATTCAAAAAATGTAAAACAGCTTTTGCAAAGGCCTAGAGACTACAGATAAGCTGTGGTAGATGAGGATCAGCCTGTGTGCCAATAGGGCTGGATTTAAGTGTTGTAGGGAAATAAAAGGTGGGAAGGTAGGATAAGACCATGTTATGAAAAGCTTTAAATAATGTATTAATTTTGTTTGTGCAAAAGTATTTTAATTTCATGAAATCAATATTATCTATCTTACTTTCCATGATCTTTTCTATCTCTTTTTTGATCAAAAACTCTTTTATCTTATCCATATATTCAACAGGTGCATTTTTCCATGCTTCTCTAACATAATTTTGATATCATCCATTATTTCCAAATCACTTATCTATTTTGACCTTATCTTGGTATATGGCATGATATAATGGTCTATGCCTAGTTTCTGCCAAGCTTCTTTGCAGCTTTTGTAACATTTTTGCCAAATGTTGAGTTCTTACTCTCAAAGTATGAATTTTTTTTGGTTTATTAAACTAAATTGCTATGGTCATTTGCTCTTAGTATTGTTTGACTAATTTATTCCATGAGTTATCACTCTACTTCTTAGTCAATATCAGATTGTTTTGATGATTGCTGCATTGTAATGTTTGAAATCTAGAATTGCTAATTTGCCTTTTTAAATATTTTTAATTGATTTCTTGATAGGCTTGATCTTCTGTTCTTTCAGATGAATTTTGTTATTTTTTTCACTCTATAAAATAATTCCTTTTTAGTTTAAATAGTATGGCACTTAATACATAAACTAATCTAGAAAGAATTGCCATTTTTATTATATTGGCTTGCCTTTCCTGTAAGCAATTAATATTTCTCCAGTTGTTTAGATCTTTATTTGTGTGAAAATCTCTGGGTATGTATTGACAAGTAGACTCCATGTATTTTATATTATTTGGAGTTATTTTTAATGGATTTTTTCTTTTTATATCTTGCTGTTTGGTTTTGTTGGTAGTATAAAGAAATGCTGATGATTTATGTGGGTTTATTTTACACCCTGCAGTTTTGTTGAAGTTGTTAATTGTTTCAATTAGTTTTTTGTTGATTCTCTAGGATTCTCTAAGCATACCATCATATCATCTGCGAAGAGTGATAGTTTTGTTTCTTCATTGTTTATTTTTATTCCTTCAATTTCCTTTTTTTCTTATTGCTATAGCTAGTAAATCAAGTAACACACTGAATAATAGTAGTGATGAGGGACATCCTTATTTTACTCTTGATTTTATTGGAAAGGCTTCAGATTTATATCTCTATAACAGAAAAAGCTTTTTCTTGGTTTTAGATATTATTTATTTTTAAAAGGTTCCATTTATTCTTATGCTTTCTAATGTTTTTGTTTTTAATATTGAAATGAATATTGTACTTTATGATTTTTTGCATTTATTAATTTCATATGACTTTATTGTTTTTATTATTTATATAAATTAATATGATCAATTTTGTTGACAGTTTTCCATCAAATTCTTTCTGGGCATAGTGTATGATCTTTGTGACATATTGCTGTAATCTCCTTGCCAGCATTTTATTTAAATTTTTTGTATTGATATTTATTAAGAAAATTGGTCTATATTTTTCTTTCTCTGTTTTTGCTTTCCCTTGTTTAGCAATCAAAATCATATTTGTACTATAAAAGGAATTTGGTAGTACTCCTTATTTCCCTATTTTTTCATATAGTTTATAAAGCATAGGGATTAATTGTTTCTTAAACATTTCATAGAATTTACTTTTAAATCTATTTGTTCATGGGGATTTTGTTTTAGAGAGCTCATTGACAGTTTGTTCAATATGTTTTTCTAAGATAGAATTATTTAAGTTCTGTCAATGTAGGCAGTTTATATTTTTGTAAAGATGCATCCATTTTCTTAGATTGTTTAATATATATTAATTATCCTAATTAATAACTAATAACAATTGTTTTAATTTTGTCTTCATTATTGGTAGATTCTATTTTTTCATTTTTGGCTTTTTCTTTTTAGAAATAAAATTAACCAATGATTTCTCTATTTAATTCTTTCTTCCCCCCCAATTTTATATATTAATTCATAGTTCTTTTTAAACTTTCATTCTATTTATCTATCCTTTGAGTTTTAGGATTTTCATTTTGGTGTTTAATTGTGGATTTAAGATTTGTCCTTTTTGTAATTTTTTTTAGTTTCATGGCCAATTCATTGATCTTTCTCTCTTTTATTGATGTACACATTTGTAGATACAAATTTTTCTCCAAATACTGTTTTGATTGCATCTCACAAATTTTGGAATGTTGTTTCTGTTATCATTTTCTTTAATGAAATTGATTGTTTCTATGATTCATTCTTTGACCCACTCATTCTTTAGGATTAAATCATTTAGTTTCCATTAGCTTTTAATAAATGCTTTCATGGTTTTTAAAAATGTAGTTTTTACTGCATTATTATTTTAAAACCATGCATTTAATATTCTTTTTTTTTGAATTTAGTTGTGAGATTTTTATACCTTAATACAATTTTTGTGAGGGTACTTAGACAACTTAGAATACTCCCTTCTATTTCCACTCAGTTTTCTTCAAAAGTCTATCATACCTAGCTTTTCTGAAATTTTATTAATCTCCTTAACTTCAGAGAATTAAGTTTTATTCTATTTACTTTTGGTTGTTCTATTTACATTGTCGTAGTCATTGTGAATATATATATACATATATATACATATGCATATATGTATGTATATTTTTTGGTTTGGCTTACTCTGTTTTGCATTAACTTAACCTAAATTTTCCTATGCTTTTTCTGATCTTTTCATATTTATTGTTTCTTATAATATAGTAATATTCTATTACATTTTCATGCCACAATTTGCTTAAGTTTTCTTTTCCTAATTATTTGCTAGATGTGTACCCCCACAGAAATCAAAGATTTGCATTCATTGTCAAAGCAAAGAACTAAAAACAAAGATCTATAGAGAATATATGGAAAATATTGTCAGAGGTTGTTAGATACTATTCCAAACTTAACTTCTGCCAAATTGCTTTCCATTTTTTTTCTGTGTAGTCATCAAACAGGGTCTTCTTCCTCAAATATTTTATAGTCTCAGATTTACTCAATGTCCTGAATTCAGTGTAACAATGTATTCTTAAGACAAAGTTAACAAGTTTACTGCAAATACTATCTGTTGCTTTTTACTTTCTATCTCTGGATCTTCCCAGACTTTGTTCAACAACCAAAACTCACTACAATTTAACTTTTTGACCGCAGTAAAAACATCAAGGAAAATCTGAAGCTTGAAAAAATTGCAAAGTTTCAAATTATGACTTAGTTTTCTATATATTTTTAACATTTAAAAAAAAACTCTTTTTAATCATACAATGTTATATAAATTCAGATTGCTATCATCATCATCAAGCAATTGGTATAATGCAATTGCTTTCAGGTTATGGACTTGTAGTTTTATATATATTTGACAGTTTGGGATTTAGATGAAAGGTTACTTGGGATTAAAGGAGGAAAATGGAGAAACAATTTCTCTACTATTGTGAAAGAATTGATTGCCGCCAAAATTGAGATTAATTTGTTTTCCTTTTTACCTAATTTGAAATGGAATGCTACAGTCATTTATCCTCTCTCTCTTTTCCTAAGCTGCTAGGTGGTACAGTGAGTAGAGCAATGTAATTGGAGTTAAGAAGACCTCAGCTTGGGGCAGCTAGATGGTACAGTGGATAGTGCACCAGCCTTGAAGTTAGGAAGATCTGAGTTCAAATGTGACCTCAAACAACACTTCCTAGCTGTGTGATCCTGGGCAAGTCACTTAACCCCAATTGCCTCAGCAAAAAAAAAAAAATTGAATTTAACTCCAGATACTTATTAGCTAGTATATTCCACCTTATTTCTATCTGTGTTGGATTTTAACTGTGAGAATGACATTGTATGCCCCAAATGTATTTGATTAAAGTCCCAAATCAGTATGTAGGGTGGTGAGCACACTTGGGTGATGTCCTAGTTTGCTATTTTCTTGTCACAGTTAAAGTTATTCCCCAAGTGGCATCTTTGCTTGAAACTAAATTGTTTACTTCTACAACCTGTGTATCAGAGATGAATCTGGAGATCTGATGAGGGAAGTGCTCAAAGCAGTTTAGATCAGTGAAACAAAGATGCAAGTGCTTTGGGAAAACAGTAATAATATTGGAAAACCAAAGCAACCTGGTTTATAGGATAAATCAGGGTCTATTCTGTCCTTAAAATTGAGATGTTACCGTCTTTTGGAAAATACAAACTAAGTCCTATCAGGATCTATTTCCAATGTCTCTGAAAAGGATGTTAATAGTTCTTTTCCCCATCAACTACCAACAACCTTCTGAACAGTTTACCACATTGTATATACCAACAGGGACCTGACTACCATCAGGACCAAGATTACTTGATACTCTGCATCCAAATTTGTCACTAAATCACATCAAGTAATGCAGGCTCTTAGAATGCTACATTTTCATTCTTACTCAGTCTAAAGATGAAATTAATTCACTTTAGTTAAATATAAGCACACATACATTTCCCTTGTCTTCTGTGGATCAAAAATCATCTTAGTTGGCTGAATGTTTTTGGAGCAATAGTATACTTGGCTTAATTCCCAGCCTGGCACTCTATTCACTCTACTATCTAGATGCTCTTTCACTTGCACTTTTGAAAGATCAAATTCAGTACAATACCCCAGCTTGCCAAACTTTTTTTTTGAATCCTGAATTGACCATACAATGCATTAGCTATCTTTCTCAGCCTTTTGTCATCTGAAAATCTGGAAAGCATGTTGTCTTCTGTGACTTTAATCCAATCACCAATAAAATGTTAAATGGGTTAGGGTCAGGTTTCCCCTCCTTCCCCTTCTGGTGCTTATCTGGTGGATTTAATCAATTAGTTCTGTTTGTATTTGACAAATATGGATGGTTTTATGGTACTATTTACTGCAATGTAAGATTTGATTTGTGAAGACCTATGTTTCATGGATTATCTTTGCATATCCTTGTCTTCAAGGAGAGCTACTTTGCATTTTATAGAATTCATTTTTCTAAAACTATCTTCTGCCTCTCTTCTGACAAATTTTTTTCCACTTCTGCATTTTTATGCTCTAAGTCTTTCATTTTTGCTTACAGAGCCTCTGCTACTTTAGAAGGAATATTAACTTCTGCATTCTGATTCTACTATTTTCCCTCAATTCTGCATTGATAGCTCTGATTTCCGAGTCGGTCTGCTTATAAAAGGAAATCTGTAGGGGGGATCTTTTCTTATTTGTTTTTATGAAGGATAGATGATTTTAAACTACTTAAGAGACCATTCTTATAAAATTCAGTACAAAAGAAACAGAATTGCTTCTCTTGTGCTTTTCTCACTGTCTAGTTTAGATTTTTACTGAAATGATTCTAAAATTCTTTGGCTCTTATGTCAGAATGCCCATGACTAGTTTTGGACACTGTGCAGATGTTCAGGTAGACTGTTCTCCAATGTGAAAGAAGTAATTAAGATAAAATGATATTGCCTGAGTCTCCCAACATTTAGACATAACCCCTTATCATACAGAGCATTTGCTTTCCCAATTTTAATTGTAAACTCGTTGAGTGTATGGTCTGTGTCCTTTCTATCTGTATTATTATTTCTGGACATAGCATATTACACTGTGCGTAATTTATATTTGTTGAATTGAATCATCTAAGAATAAAGTTATGACTGAATAAGCTGAACTCATTGCCTGATTACATTGAAATATATACTCACATATGCTTTCTATTAGTGCACTTTATAAGCAGCTTAATTTTCTATCCTAATTAGTCATTTGGATTGAAGGGGGAAAAGGGCAATTCTATTTACATTAGTTTATTTTCCAAAGGAAGGGACCTACAGGATTGGTTACAAGCTTTTCCAACAAACCATTATCTGGTTTTTATTCCTGTCAGTGGGTCTCCAAGATTTTAAATTCATTAAAACCAGATATGGGAAAAAAGTCCAAATACTTTTCTACTACCCCTTATTCATTCCAGGTACTGTATTATTCTGTCTAGTATTTCCACTCTCTTTCCTTTATCCTATAATTGCTATCCTTCCCACAGCTGCTATCAGTTGCCCTTGATAGTACATACTAATATCTGCTACTTTCCAGCAAGGACATTGCTTTACAATATGCCCATATGTGATTTTCACTGGTGCAGAAAAGTAGTGGGGCCTCTTTTAAGCCCAAGGCCTTTGTCCCTTCGGAAAGGAAACTTCACTATTAAATAAACCAGTGACATCTTGCCATATACCACATTTTGATTCTACTCCACTAATCTTTTCAAATGATCTCTTATGCCTTGAACACTTGCATGCCTAATGGGCAAGTTTAATTTACAGCCCTTGTTACTTCTAAATGTTTAATTGAGTTAGTGGTTATAGCTGACTCATAAACCCATAAAACCCCTCAGTGGTAAACTAATTATTCACTGCACCTGCCCACCAAATAATTAGCGTCATTCATTACTAACAATCAGCAGTAGGGCTGTTGAAAAGTTAGTTATCCAAACAGTTGTTTTTTTTTTTTTTAAAGACTTACCTTGAAATAGAAGCTGAGAGAAATCAATAAATGTTTCTCTCAAAATTAGCACTTACCTATTTCCTTTGCCATCATATACCCATTTACTGCTACCAATCCCTTCATAGTTTGAAGCCCAGTAATAAATGCATGCATTAATATGTAAGATGAATAGCAGGTATCCAGTGGTTCGAATGACTCTGTCAGGAATAACATATGCCAAGAATTAATGATTTTACTGAAATATGGCCCATTCTTTTCCCTTGAAGGTTCTCCCAGACCCTCTTGCCTTCACCTCTAGTAGTGTTAACTCTCATTAGGACTATTGAAAATAATGGTGCCTTTTGCCTATTTTCTGGCTTCAGTATCTTGACTGGGTCTGACAAAGTCGGAAAAAAGATTTTGTTTTCTCCATTCACACATGGTATGAATCAGCTCCAAGAAAGACTTGGCCTCCAGAGTCACCTCTGTGTTTGGAGCCTCATAAAGCATAGCATGCTAATTTAACTGGATACCTCAGAAAGGCTCATGGGATTCCATCCTACAATTAAATATGACTAAAGGACATTTTGCAAGAGAATCAGAACAGCAAAAAGAATTTATTTCAGATTAGGTCTGAGGTGTGGTGACAGAGACTTGCAAAATGGACTTGCAAAAGAGCATGTCTATGTAGAGTAATCCCAACCAAAGCTGGTAATGGTCTTCCCCACCTTCCCCAAGGGCTAAAATCACATAAGATCTTAAAGTAATCCTTATACTTACATCTCATTTAAAAATGTGTCCATCAGATCAGCCTTGTAATGAACCCCCTATGTTTCCATTCTAGAAAATATCTTCTCTTTGCTGAATAGGGAGGTCATGACTTAATTCCACCCACATGTCTGTCTGGTTGATTGGACCAATTAATCTCTTCCCTTTTCCAAAAACTTGAATTATACTCTACCTGTAGATGTATGCTTTGTCCATTCTCGATTCCAGGCGGTCATTAAATTCAAAGAATGTGATATACTTTGTAGACAGCAAGTGAAATAAATCAAGTAATATGTTAGTCTTACAGACACCTACTTTAAATGTAACTGCTCCTAATGGAGTTAGCCATTATGATCTGTGTGTTTCTATAATGATATATTTTCATTTATAAATCTTCCCTCCTCCCCCCAAAAATCAACTTTATTTTCTATGAGAATTTCCTATGGGAAATTTAGACACAATACTTTCCTATATTGTTTTAGTAACATCATCAAATTACAGACTTTTTGGTTAATGAAACTTGGACTAAAACCAACTATATAATATTAATTTTTACAAAGATCACATAGGAAGACAAAGAGTACAATGAAATAAGATTTCTTTGGAATCAAGAGTCCTGGGTTCAAATCCATCTCTGATATATACTAGATGAGTGATCCTAGACAAATCAATGAATGTTGCAGTGTCCTAGGTAACTCTCTAAGACTATAAGTTTCTAAATAGTTTCTTACCTGTATAGGTAGAGGAAGATTACTGAATGGGAGTTCTTACACCAATAAAGCCAAAGCTACAGGAATGGGTTTGGCATTTCCTTCTCCAACTCATTTTACAGATGAGGAAACTGAGGCCCACAGAGTTAAGTCACACTGCTAGTAAGTAACTGAAGTCAGATTTAAACTTGAGTCTTCCTGACTCAAGGTCCAATTCTCTAGTCACTGTGTCACTTAATTGTTTCTAATCTTAAAACTGGTCATGATACATCTGCATAAAACACATAAACTGCATTAGGACTTGATTTGATGATTTTCATACTTTTAAACATGACAACTACTTTTTCCTATAAGTCATTATTTCTCTTCCAGGTTCATAACCCAAGTGGTTGAAACTGCTAAAAAGTATAACCATTGGATAAGAAGGATGTTTCTGGATAAGTAGGGTGTTATATTCTTTGAAATATCTAGAATTGTACTGCAACATGTAGATAAAGTTGCACAAATCTGCCAGTAACAGAAAAGATTGTTTAGGTTAATGTTTGAAAAAGTTGTTCATGTTTCAAAAAAAAATTGTTCCCCTATTATCAAAGATAGAGATGTATTCTGATGATGATTTTTGATCAGATTGTTTTAGGGCATAATGATGCAATATAACACCTTAGCCAAAAATCATACAAGCAACTGGACATCATTGTTATGGGCAAGAGATCCCAAATAGAAAATATGATCTATTGATGTATGTTTGTGCTGAGAACATGTAGTTTTAGTTCTTGTACCTCAAGAAGATGGGAAAAGTACAGATAATGTTAACTCGGAGAGCAGGTTCTAAATGATTAAATATGATGGGAATGAAGAGAGTAGTCTCCGACTTCACCAAATCCTGGGATTTGGTCCTGAGAATAGCAGGAAACCCTTGGAACTGGAAAGAATTTCTTGTCTTGTCTTGTTTTGTCTTGCTTTCTTTCCCTTCTCTCTGTTTCCCTTCTTTCCCTCCCTTCTTTCCTTTCTTTCTTTCTTTCCCTTCTCTCTTTCTTTCTTTGTTTCCCTTCCTTCCCTCCCTTTTTTCCCTTCCTTCTTTCCCTTCCTTCTTCCCCCCCTTATTTCCCTTCCTTCTTTCTCTTCTTTTCTTTCTTTCATTTTCTTTCGTTCTTTTTTAAAACAAATAGATACAAACGCTATGTAAAGTCAGGGGTCTTATTGGTGAAACATCAGTGTAAATCACACTGGACAGAACCCATAAATTTATAGTGTTCCTTAAGGTTAAGAGGTTAGAAAATTTGTCTAGTCACATAGTCAAGTATTAAGGGTAGGATCTGAATACAGGACTCCTAGTCTTCAAGTCTACCATTCTAATCACCATAACTTACTGTCTTTAATTTTTTATATGGAAACAATAAAATGTATTTATTTATTCAACAAGCACTTATTAAGTGCAAAGTATTATGCTAGGTAACAGGGATGTAATGCCAAACACAAAATATTCCCTTGCCTCAAGGAGTTTATGTTTTATTGAGGGAAACAACTTTTGCACAATGATATAAAATAAATACAAAATACTCTTTCTGAAGGAGGATCAAGGAAAGGCTTTGTGTGGTAGGGGGAAATTGATCTTAGTCTTGGAAGAATATTAGGATTCTACAAGGTAGAAGGAAAGAATCTGCTTAAGGAATGGACAGCATATATATAAGCATGGTAATGGAAGATGGAATTTGGAATAATGGATGATGTCTGAAAACATCTAGAAATCCAGTATGGTTAAAAAGGAGAGTAAGTGAAGAAAGTAATACATAATAGTCCTGGAAAAATGGGATAGGGTCAGATTGTGAAGAACTTTTAAGTGATAAGTTTATTTATTTTTTTTTTTTTTTGATCGTAGAGGCAATGAGACAGAGTTTGTTCAGGAAGGAAATGGCATGTTATGTTGAGGCTGATCATTGATTGTTTGTCCTGCATTCTTGAAGAGTACCATAACATCAAGAAGGTGATGTCATGATTTGAAAATGAATTGGATCTAAGTGAGGGAGGATTGTGCAAAGTCAGCAGCCTTACTCTTTCCCCCTGAGCCATCTGAGTCCAGTGGCAAGATAAAGATCAACATGATTGGAGAGTTTCTGATGCAGTGAGAGACCTTGGCCTTTTTAAGCTAAAATCTTTCCTAGGTCTCAGTTTGGTTGAGGTGACTCCCATTCAATGATTAAAGCTAACTAAAAAAAATAAATTATTTAGTCAAAAAATAAAAATAAAAACAAAATTAACCTGGGAAGGGAAGACCCTCAGGATTTCTAGGCCAAACAGAAATAATTGTTATTTATTCTCACTTTAAGCCCTCATGAGATCCATAGAATATCTTATGAATCTAAAAATAGTTGAAGCCCCTTGAAAACCCAACTGAAACCTGTGAACAATTAATTGAAGGGGGAAGCCCCTGAGGAGCTGCTACACACACTCTGGAGCACACACACACACACACACACACACACACACACACACAAAACATACCCCTTTATGTATATCAAAAGAAAAAAAAGGTAATCAGTTTTAAGCAGATTGGGAATCTACATGAATAAATGGATTCTGCTTTAAAATTTCTTAATGGACAAAAAAATCAAACTTTCACAACAGACCAACTAAAAGTATGACAGATCTCAAATAGCATTTAAAATATTTTGACATGGAAATCGTATCTTTCTAGAAATGTGTTAGGCATTTGTGAAAACAGTCATATTAAGCATTAGAAATTTTGGGAGAGAGATAAGAAACTCATTTTAAGCAAAAACCACTGAACATTTAACACAGTGAGTTGTTTTACAATTGTATAGTTATTTATCTCAACCTATACATTCAATTTATTTGTGATTTGGGACTACTAGAATAATGTTTGAAAGGTAGAATGTAAACCCCTTGAATACAAGATCTATGCAATTAAAAAAAATCTATTATGTCCTCAGCATTTTCCCACAATACTTTGATCAGAGTAGGTTCTTAATAAATATTGTTGAATTTATTTTAATTTTCTTTAAAGAAGTCTATAATTGAGATGCATATTTCAACATTTTTTGCTTCTATCTCCTTTTTTTATAGTAACTTGTTGCCAATACTTAATTACTTTGCTGATTTATAATTGAGACAAACATTTGGAAAAAAAAGCCTCTGTAAGAATTGGTATGTCAAAATGATACCCTTTTTAGGACACTGAAATGACTTATAGTTTGGTCAAAGTGGCATTATTAGTAAAGATTGCAGGATATCTGTAGAATAGTTAAAAGTTCAAGGGCTCTTGTTCCTCTTTGGAGACATAGATCATGTCACACTTAAGGTCCTGGAATCTCCCAATCTAACTTCAGAAAGATCCCAAATCCATTGAATTCAAAGGAGCTTAATTGGTCAGGTTTGACATACCTTCATTTGAACTGGAAATTTGGTAAGAGCTAGGATAAGAACTGGGTTATCAGTTCAAGGAATCCTGTGACTCTTTGAAATGATTATGGTCCTTGAGGTGGCCACCAAGAGTTCCTTAATCTGGACCAATATTCCAGAGATTATTGCATATGGTGAAAATATTTCATGATTTAGTAACACTAAAAAGTCATGAAAGTGCTGTCTCGTATAGATTAGACAGCATGTAATCTGCCAGTTAATTAGTATTTTTGTTATCTTCTAGAAAGTAACATAATTATGAAATCTTCCATTTGTAGTTTAAAACACAGAAATGTAATACTTTCTACTAAATTTAAGGAGCTTACATACAAATGGGGAGACAACATATACACATACATATAAATATCTCCTATAAATAGTCATATATAAAACCTTAAAAAGTAGATACAACATGACATTGAAGGGAAGGCACTAGCAAGTGGGGGTGATCAGGAAAGGCCTCATGCAACAAGAAACATTTGAGCTAAGGCTTGAAGGAAAACAAGAGATGGAGGTGAGGGAGATAGAGCATTCTAAGAATGGAAGAACTGCATTTTAAATTGTAGGTCACTTGGGTGAGTTTTACATAATGAATAGACTATTGATGTTGGGATTAGGAAGACCTAGATTGAGATGAGACTTCTGATATAACTACCTTTGTCACCTTGGGAAAACCACTAATCTCTACTTGCTTGTTCCATCTATTTGTCTGGGATGATTGAGATTTCCTTTAATAGAGGGAATTCTCACATCAGTAATTAATTATTCATGATGACATAGGTTTTTCATGTATTGCTATTAATAACAACAATTATGTAGCATTTCTGACTTTTAAAAAAGTTATTTCTTTTTTTAGGTACATAATAAAGTTGTTAATTAAATACTTATTCCCTGGATTCTTTTGAAAGTTGCTCGTTTTCCACATAAAAGAAATGCCTAGATTTTCCCTTTATAAGGTCACCATGTAAATGTAAACATTTGTGCTTTCCAGGGGTTTATTTAAAAATGAGTTTACTTGGAAGTGTCAGAAATAATTATTCCAATATGTAGAAAACTCAACATCAGTTTAAATTATTAAAAAACACATTATTTGTGTTTAATTTCTGTTATGGTTTTTGTTGTTGATTTGGGTGGTAGACTAGAGGGAATGAATCATCATGGAATTGAGGAGCATTTGAAGAACACTATGCATTCTTTTTTTTGGGGGGGTGGGGACTCGACCCATGATTTTATCTATGTAGTCAGTCAACAAACAATTATTAAATGCCTACTATGTGCCATGTACTATGCTAAGTGTTGGAAATACAAATAAAAAGACAATACCTGCTCTCAAGGAACTCTCAGTCTAATGGCGAAGACAATGTACAAACAAGGCTATATAGGTAAGTTAGAGTCAGGACAAATTGCAGATTATTTTAGAGGGTAGATTTTAAGGAGGGTGGGACAGGAAAAGCTTCATGTAGAATATGGGGATTTAGCTGGGGCTTGAAAGAAGCTGGTAAGCAAAGATGAGGAAGGAAAACATTCTGGCCATGGAGAACTAAACAGAGAAAAATGCCTAGGATCAGGAATTGGAATGTTTTATCTGAGGAACAGCCAGGAGACTGGTATTACTGGATCACAGATTAAATTGGGGCAACGAGAGCTCCCAAGAAGGGACTTCTACCTATGGAGTAAGTACTTTCTTCATAAGATATAGTCTTGGAGAACTGCTTAGGTTATTGAGAGATTAAGTAATTTGCTTAGGGTCATTCACTTGATATGGGTTATAAACAGGATTTATATTCTTCTTGACTTTGAGTTTGGCACTCTATACTACTACTACTAAACATTTTTCATATGCATATATGTAAATGAAAATGTGGTTTTTTTGGAGAGGAGCTGAACCTATAATTTTATTTATTTGGGAATTTCTGGATATGGGGATTATTTTTACTCAACCTATTGATATATTACTATTTTTTTTTAAATGAGGCATTAGGTGTCAAAGTAGAATAGTATAGGTCTGGAGTCAGGAAGATGTGAGTTAAATTTGGTTGGTTTCTTAGCTTCTCCTCAGTTTCCTTAACTGTAAAATGGTGATCATAATAGCACTTTGTTGTGATCATCAAATAAGATAATATTTATAAAGCATTTAGCATAGTGCCTGTTACATAGTGGGTGCTTAATAAATGTTCCTTTCCTTTTTCCTTTCCTTCCCTTCCTCCCCCCTTTCTTCTCCCCTCCTCTCTTCTCCCTTTTCCTCTCTCATCCCCTCTCCTCTTCTCTCTTCCCTTCTCCTCCTTTCCTCTCCCTATACTCCCCTTTCCTCTCCCTCTCTCCCTTCCTTCCTTCCTTCCTTCCTTCCTTCCTTCCTTCCTTCCTTCCTTCCTTCCTTCCTTCCTTCCTTCCTTCCTTCCTTCCTTCCTTCCTTCCTTCCTCCCTGTTTCCCACTGTCACAGCTAGTCTATGTCAAAAGGCAGGTCTTTCTGGATCCAAATACAGCACTCCATCCAGATTGTATGGTAGAAAGAGCATGGAGTCAGGAAGACTTTTAAATCCAGTCTCAGATACCTAGCTGTACAAGTCACTTAACCTTTGCTTGCTTCAGTTTCTTCACCTGTAAAATGAGAATAACTGTAGCACTTACCCCCAGAGTTATTGTGAGGATCTAGGGAGATGATAATTGTAAAGCACTTAGTACAGTACCCACCACACAGTAAGCATTATAGAAATGTTAGCTTGTAATGATGCTATCATATAGACTATGGAAATTTAAAAAAAATTAAATTTAGCTAGTAAATATCTGCTGAACTCACTAACTTTAAGTGCTATTTCACTTAAACTGTTTCAGAAAGAAGCATAAATTATAGGTAACTCACCTTTAGTGTTCTATTCATTCTAAATACTGGATTAAACCCAAAAATGATGTAAAGAACATCAAATGGTATTATTGACATGAGATCCAACTGTTGAAAGAATACAATTGACAATTATAATGTGTTTACACCCTTTCTGAACATTGCTGGATTCAACATTCATTGTGTAGAAAAGATGATATATCACCAAGAATTGTCTGTAGGCCTCTATTTGAGGGAGCTTTCCATAGTGTTATTCAGAATCTTTGTAAAACCACATTATCATCACAAAACAAGAATCCTATTATGTATCATAAATGCTGTCCACTTTAAATTTATTATGGATTAACAACCATGAACTTGATCCTTTTTTAGTCACTGAATCCTAGGGGAGATTTTTTAGCCCTCATATTATACAGCAAAGGCTTGAGTTATCACATACACTTAATGTATGGCATAGCTGTTGATGCTTAAGTACATTCTAATAGTATTTTAAAAATACTGCTGGGGAGCAGCCTTTTGACCTGAAAATCAAACCTATCCTTGGCTTTATTTGAAACCACTGAACATTCATTGCTTCCAATGTATTTTAATGTTGCAGCAAAATTCTTGAGTATTCTTAGGCTCATTATCTATTTTGTGGATTATCTAGGCCCTTTAAGGTTCTGTTTTCCCATTATCTACATTTGGACTGATAATTTACTGCTTTGGGTAGCACATTTAGCAGAGTCCATGTAAAGGAAGGAAGAAGGGTTGAAACTCAAGTAATTTTTTTTTTTTTTTGGCAAGTCTTCAGCAGTTTTCATAGATGGTCTGAAGGGAGGAGCTGTTGAATAGCTAAGGGAGTAATTCAGATTTTTATTTTGGCCACCAATTGTATTCAAAGCCTGTTATATACATTATTACATCATTTATTTATAACAAGAGCCCTTCAGGGTAGGTATAAAACTATTACTATCCTTATTCTAAAGATGAGGAAACAATCAGAGATATTAAATGACTTGAGCAAAGTTCCATAGCTAGTAAGTAGTTGAGCTAGGAGTGAAGAAAACTAGGTCTCAGCAATCCCAAATCACTGTTTTTTCCATTATGCTTCTCCATGTTCGTCTGCATTACTTATTTCTCCTTTTCTATGAATAATTGTATAGTGATTATACAACACTTGTATTCTATCTTGGTGGCAATGCCTTAACTTAGACCTTTCACCCACCACTTAATCTACTATTAGAGACACTTTTCCTATTTACCTTCCCTTTTCTCCCTATTCTGACCCTTTGGCAGCCCAGACCCCATAAAGTGATCTGACAGCAAGACCTGCCATTGGGCATACCCTCCTCCATTTTCTTTCCTCTGCTTCCTTCCCTGATTCTAGGACTTTCTTCACTTTAGATCTCATAGGATGGCTGAGTAGACTGCCACAAAGGTGTCTTTCCCCCTTTCCTTTCCTTTACTCAACCACTGTAAAGTTTCTATCAAGGCAGTTGGTGGGAAGGTGGTACTAACATTCACATGATTTGGGTGAATTGAATACATCTCTAATCCTCCAAGTGAGATGGAGGACTACATTTTTATTTCCTTTGCACTGCATCTTTGGATGCTCTACTTCTTACTATCTGGGCTGATTGTATACTCTCCAGATTCCTAGCACTATCACCCGACTTATTACTAATAAATCCTAAGGACCCTTGGGTCTTGCCATCCACTCAACTCTTATACTTTAAGAACCTCCAGGTTTTACTCTCCTACAGGAAGTGGTAGCCTGGGAAAGATGGTTTGGACTGGGAATAACAGGAGAACTAATTTCCATATAACTTTGAGTAATAGGTATGTGTATATTTTTATAGACATCTTAGAAATAGTAAAACTTAAGTTATAGAACAATTAAGGATTTTGTTCAAGGTCACAGATATGAAATAGGAGATAAAGACAATTATCTGGGGAACTGAAACTTGGGAATAAAAACTGAACTTTTCGTCTGAATTAACCAGACCATTTGTTATTTGTTAACATGATACTGATATAGTAAATAAGTGATATAATGAGACTCCTTATTTTGCCTCTTAATAGCATTTCCCAAACGTTATTTGTTCCTATTATCATTTTGAGAAGGAGGTGGGACAGCCTCAAGTGCATTTTGCAAATGAAGGAATTGTGATCTGCAACTGTGAATTAACTCATTTGAGGTTACCCCACAGACCTACTGGAGGAAACCAGAATTCCTGAATGAACCTAAAGCTCTTTCCACTGCCCCATCAGGCTTTAGTTCCCTATTTCACTTGACATGTGTAGATTCCACTATAAAACAGGATTAGTGTCTACATATTGCCATCAATGTAAGTTGACCATAGATAGAGTTGAACTTTTTACTCCTTGTCAAATAACTGATGCCCCATGTTACAAACTAGATATAAGTTTCCGTCAGAAGAACAAATGAACTAAGTGCTTTCACTCATATTTAGATTAAAAATAATTGAGAGAGTCTGGAATGAATTTTGTGACATTCACAGAGGATATTTATCTCTGATGTTCTGAAAGGAAAGAAACATTTGATCCTCACAACAATCTTATGGTATAGGTAGAGGATAATGATATGTTTCTACTAGGAAATAGAGACTAAAAAACTTATAAAGGCATTTTAGTTGATGTTAATTAACAATAAAGATAGTGAGGATCTTAAATCTGACTTTCAAAGGATCATAAACTTAGAAATGGAAAGAACCACAGAGGTCATGTAGTCCAGTTCCATTATTTTATAGCTATGGAAACTGACACAGAGAAATTAAGTTACTTGCCCCAAGGTTACACAAACAATAAGTGAGATCATGGGGATTTGAACCCATATCCTGAGGATCCAAATTTACCACTCTTTCCATGGAACCACATGCTTAAAACTTTTTTTCCCCTTAGAAGAACTATATTCTCTGCTTCTTTTTCATTCTATTAGGTAAACAATCCCAAGAAGCCAAGAGTAGAAACGAAAAATTTCTGACTTTTGTTTCTATGTACAGCTATGAACTAAAGTACACTGAATGATAGGTACTTAATAAATGCTTAAAATTTTCATTTGTGATTTTAGATTTAAATAAAGGCACAAAATAATTTTGCGTAATATCTATTAAACCATGCAATAAAATATGGTGCATTTGGTAAAGAACAAATATTTTTTATCTACCTGTGGTCAATTAATTTTCAACTATATGATGTATTTCTTTAAAGGGTATAATTAATTCTAGGAGAGAAAGGTTTTTGTTTTAAAAACTTAACATGAAAGGATTGCCTGGATTTTAAAAGACTATACAGGATACTAACCTTAAATTTTATTGAAGTCCGGTAGTGTTCTTTCATCTCCTTTGGTTCTATCTAAAATATACATGTAAATGTAATATTAAGAACATAAGAATTTCAAATTATATAGCCTGATTAATTTTAATACTGGATTGTATTTGATTCTTTGCTTTCTTGATCTAGCTTTTTCTGGGTGGGAATTATTTCCTAGTTCTCATTTGTCCTAGTAGACTGAAACAGTCAGTGCAACTTCAAGAGGATAGAGTAGAGCCCCTCCTTCTAATGATTTCTTAGATTCTCTAAGGTTTTTGGACTTGTTTCTCTGCTATGGTAAAATTAGCAGGTTTCTCTTTGCTGGTTTTTCAGTCTCTCTTCTAGATAATGAAGGGAAGTCAAGAAGTGCTAAATCAAAGAATACTCTTCAGCTCTTCCCTTCTTTTTTTCTGGCTTTTGCATCTAGATGTATTCCCAGTCATGTTCAGTTACATTACACCCATTTTAAGATAACAGATTCCATAGTTTTTCCTTTAAGACATTTAGCTCCATAATCTTTTTCCAATCTCCAAATTTCATTGAAATTTGTCAAAAAGTCATACTTCTGACTGAGTCACAAATCAAACTTAAAATGTATCTTTGTACCCTTTAGTTTAGTAGTGTGACAAATTTGAACAAAATCAGTTATCTCCATAGAAAGCTACTGGGAAGCAGACACATGGGAAGTGCTGAGTGGAGAAGTTAAAACAAAGAGCTCACTTTCTGGGGTCAATAACAGCATATTCAGCAAATTGTTTCCTTGACTTTGATTCACAATGCTGTCTATGGCCATAAAATTGGATATATGGCTTAAATTCAGTTGAAAATTCCCTTGTGAAATTATATGCTATACTGTTTGAGTATATTCAATTCAGTATCATTGTGAATGACATGTGAATGACATTTTTTAAATCTATAAAATGGAGGCACTATCTACCTCAAGAAAAGATTGTGAGGAAACCCTTTGTAAATCATTAAGAACAATAGAAATTGTAATTAATAACTTGTGCAACTCTTGGTAATTCATTTAACCTTTCAAGGTCCCTATTCTCTAAGTCTATAAATTGTAGAGCATTATCAATCTGCATTAGCAGAAGGTGTTTTCTTACTGGAAGGCCAATGAAATCACAGATCCTGCCCAATTCCCTTCCTTTGCTTCAAATAAATAAACACTATGTTAATAGCTGAAAATATAATAATAGATTGTTTAGTACTTGTGTAGCAGTCTAAATAAAGTGATCAACAATAATAATTCACATTTATGTGCGAGCCTTATTTACACGGTATTTTATGTTTCCAAAACATTTTACCTGTATCACCTCATTTAATCTTCATATTATCCATAATGTATGTAATTCAAATATCATCATCTCCATATTCCATATTAGGAAAATGGAAGGAAATGAAAGGAACATTCTTCTTAACTACTGTTAGGAAATTGAGATTTCCTTGGTAGCACTCATTTTACAGGAAATAGCCTAGTACTAAGCATTTATCTCGCCTAAGAACAATCTTGTTCATATTTATATATCCACATTAATTCCAACACTGCTTCTATTGTCTTGAAACCATATTAGATCAAAGATTCTTCATGGTGTCCTGGAGTGTCACTTTAATTACTGTTTGTCTCAATTTCTCCATCTGCTAAAATGGAGAAAAATAGCATCTACTTCCCAAGGTTATTATGAACATTAAATGAGATAGCTGTAAAGAGCATGGTACAGTGCCTGGCACATAATAAGCTCTATATAAATGTTATCTATTATTACTTTATTGTTAGTAAATTTCTCTGACTTTAAGAAGGAAAAAGTTTTTCGTTTAAATGGAAAATCTTGCATCTTATCTATCTGACCAGTTTGGTGGCATGTAACTGAACTAAGAACTACATAGGTCTTTAGATGTAGAGAGAAATTTAGGTTATACCCCAGCCCTATATGGTCTTCTCACCACAATACTAGGCATGTTCCTAGCAGTCAAGTACATAATCTCAGCTTTGCCACTTAATGCTTATGCAACCTTGGGTAAGTTATTTAATCACTTAGGGCAGGCATTGTTAACCCTTTTTGTGTTGTGCATCTTTTTAGTCCAAACACAGCCTCATGAAACTGTCTTTAAATGCATAAAATAAAACACATAGGATTACAAAGAAAACCAATGATCCTTAAATACGATTTTGAATTTTTAAAATAAGTTTTTAGACTTCAGGTTAAGAACTTCTGTATTAGGGTGTTACTTTCTTGCTCTGTAATGAGTGAATTGAAATATATGATTTATTAAATTCAGCCCGTCTCTAATCCCTATGATCTTGTTCACCTTTGAACTATTTTAAATGAGAGAAAGCATTGTGTTTCTCATGGTAGTTTCTACTATGTATTAGTAATGCATGATAATGGATTTTAAATAGATTTTGCAGAGAGTGTTTTTGGAGGTTATTTTTCTTAGCTCTAACTCTCCATTGTATGTAAAGGCCTCTTAGAAAATTGAAAATAAAAGTCTTTCCTTACTGATTTTGTCATTTTCCATTTGTCAAACATCGATTGCCCCCTCTTGTGTATCTAATGGAGGTTGAAATTAGCATTCTTTTTTGTTTGTTTTTGTTTATTCTTTATTTGTACACTCTCATCATCATTCCTCAAGCTGTCAGTGAGCTCTGGGGATATCGTTGGCGAGTTAACTAATGCTCTGGAGCCAGCAGAAGGAACACACTGGGTAGATTCTGCCTGAGTGTTGACTTGATATGCTACACTGGCTATTGTTGAGTAAATATGATCCTAAAATGATAAGATTTCAAAACCTTGCCTTTCCTGACTTTCGTATAAAAATTCACTTTGGTATTGGGTTCAGAGGGACTAGAACCCTTTTTTTTTTTTAACAGGTGCTCTTTACCTTTTGGCAAATGCCTCACATACAAATAGAATGTTCACATACCAAATAAGATTATTTGAATAATAAAATAAAATAAAATAATAATAAAAATAAATTTCCTCCTTGATCCAAAGTTGGGGAATGCAAATCATAGCTAGGGAGCCAAATACTTCTCCTGAGGGATCAAATCCAGAATTCAGTCTGTTCTTGTATAGTGAGCTTAAGAGAATATAGTTATCTTTTCCACATCATGGGTTTTGGGGACTCAGTGTCCCCTTGATCTGGGAAATTTGCATAGAATTTTTTTGACCTGCCCTTCAAACCAGAGAAATCTGAATGTTTTTCCTATTTTTAATAGAATATTTACAGTATCTGAATGTAAAATTCACGGGTTCTGTGTTGTCTGTTGCTTCCTTAAAACTTCCCCAAAATTTTCATTTACTTTCTTATACCTACCCGTGATAGATTAAAACTGTGATGGGGAAAGTAGTGATGTGGAAGGGATAATAACAG
This sequence comes from Myrmecobius fasciatus, assembly GCA_023553655.1. Taxonomy (NCBI): domain Eukaryota; kingdom Metazoa; phylum Chordata; class Mammalia; order Dasyuromorphia; family Myrmecobiidae; genus Myrmecobius; species Myrmecobius fasciatus. The sequence continues at coordinate 87,962 of JAJPUD010002637.1, forward strand.
TAGTGATTACATTTTTAATAAAATTTAATTGTACAGCCATATAAAACTAGGCAGGGACAGAATTGGAGTTCAGGAATTTTCCTACCATTTTTTTCACTTACTATTTTGTCTCCTCCTTTTAAAAATTCCAGTCTGGGTTGGATAATCAGCATATCACTCAGGTATATTATATCACAGATGATGTCAATTACAAGCCAGTATTTCATATTACTTGGTGTTTGATAGGGAAAAGCTAGGCGCATTGGAATTAACCAGCAGTTCCAGTTATAAGCAATAGTGATTAATAAGAGCCACAAGAGATAGGAGTCATCTAGAAGAAACAAAACAAAATGAATAGTACAATTGGAATAAAATAAACATTCTTTTTAATCATCTTTTGTTTATTTGGAATAGGAGAGGATTTCCATCCCAAAATGCAAGTAAATTAATATTATAAATATATATTAGCTTTTAAACTCAATTCTTCATGAATATCTTTTATATATATCATATATATAATGTAACATATAATTCTATTCAGGTGTATATGCATATATAATAGACAGCTTTTTAAAAAAAGACTATAAAATAGTCTTAGTTTCCCTTCAAAGGGAAAGTATCTCTTCTATTTCCTACTACCTTATCAGAAATGGCTATTTAACACAGTAAGGCCAAGGAAAATCCCAGAAAGCTCCATGGAAAAGCCAGTAATTGACATTAACTATATTCATTTCTTCATTTGGTCACTAGAATGCAGGATAGCTCTGAACAGGTGGTAAGGGTATGGAGTTTCTGAAGGGGACACCAATAGTGAGGAAGAGGTGGTTCCTTATTAATATTTCTCATATCTCCTAAGCTCATTGATTTCACCATATCAGTTTAAAGAAGAAAACAGGGGTTCATTCTTAATAAATGAAACAGCAAAATATAGGTGAAAGAGTATTAAATTTGTTGTCAGAAGATTTGAGGTGAATCTTAGTAATATTACTTGCTACTATTACTCTCACTACTCATAGTTTTTTGTATGATCTTGGTCACAGAAATCACTTTCTGTTTCTAAGTCTCAATTTCCTGTACTGTCTGATGAGGAGATTAGACTAAATAATCTTTAAGGAAGTTTTTCCAAATTTTTTTTTGAGAGAGAGAGGTTTTAACTAGTGATTTATTTCATTGGGGAAATTCCCATATAGCAATTCCCTATATCCTTAACTATACTCTTAAGAGAGATGAATCCAGATCATTTTGAGTACAAGGCTGACCTCTACCATACTACCTCTATAATAAGATCATAGGATCATAGATTTGAAGCTGAAAAATCCAATCTCTTTATTGAGAAAAGAAATTGGGTGTTTTGTTTGAAACAATTATGGAGACTGAACCTAGATTATCTCTTGCAAGCCATTATAATACATGTTCTCTCATGGGTCCATGAATGGGATAAACAATCCTTTACTTTGCATGAAATTTAAATGTTGTTGTTTATTCTTTGTTCTCATAGAGGACCAGTGCCATCAGAAAGGTGCTGTCTTGACTTGTGTGAATTAGAATTAAATGGGGCAAGGGCTGTGCAGTCACTAGCCTAGTCTTTCCTCCAGAACTATCTGGGTCTAGTGGCTATTATTCAAATAAAAAAATCATTGAGGAAGGGCAAGATACAGAGTAACTGTTCATGTGGTGGTCAGAAAAGCTGTATAAGAACACTGTCAACATCTCTCTCAAGAACTTTAGAACTAATTGTATGACATGGGAGACCCTGTCACAGGATCACCCAGCATGGAGTGCTCTCATCAGAGAAGATGCTGTGCTCTATGAGCAAAGCAAAATTGAATTAGCTCAGAATAAATGAGAGATGCACAAAATTAGAGAAATCACCCCAAGTGTTCATAGGAATTATTTGTGTCCAACCTGTGGCAGAGCATTCTGAGCTCATATTGTCTTGAACAACCACAATTGGAGACCCTGTAACATTACTCTAACACAAAGATATCATTTGAGTCCTCTTAGAGAACAAAGGATAACCAAACAACCTCTAGTCTCAATATGTAGCTTAATAAATTCATATAGACTATTAAGGGAAATAATCTGTGCACGTATAAATATATTTGAAACCTATACAAAGGATACACATTGCAATTTTGGAAGGAGGCAACAACAACTATGAGAAGGGAGAGAAACAGGAAATTTCTCATTAAAAAGCCAAGTCACTGCATGATTTACTGAGAATTTTTTTGACTTGTCCTAACCCAAGACTTTGTATTTCTCTAGTAAGCAACATATAAACTTCCTTACTTCCTTCCACATGCTTCATGGCATCTTTCTTTTCATCTCCCCACCATGCCTCATGATGTCTTTCTTCTTCTTATAGTTAACTAACTTTTTTAGAGTGCTAAATTCTTTCATGAATTTAGCCTGCCAGTCAAGGGTATACTCCCACCTCATGGAGAATTGGTTAATTATGAATTCCACTAGGCAATTTGTCTATTTCATTGTTAATTGTTAAAACATCCTTTCTTGCTAACTATATGCTCTCCCAATTCTATTTCATATTTACCATTCCTGGTGTCTATTGTATCTCTTCATTTTGTTTGTAAACTCTTCTTCTAAATAAAACTATCTTTTGCCTGAGAGAATCCCAACATTTGGTGCCGATTGTTCCCCTAAATCTCATTATCTGGTCCTTAAGCATCAAACACATCATTTGGAGCTAGGAATTACTACCCAGAACATATCAGGTCTCATTATCAACGTGGACATCATCCCTGGGAAGTATACTGTTAAAGCAAGTGAACTTACCCACAGCATTCAAAACGTCACCATTTGCTGTAACTGAAGGTTCTACATATGGATGGTGTGGTGCTGGCTGATGGAGTACCTGTATTTTCTTGGTGTTGATTGTTAATTCAAAATTAGCACAAGTAGCAGAGAATTGATCCATAGTTTGTTGCATCTTGGCTTCAGAGACTGCATTAAGTGCAATCATTTACAAATAGAGGTACAAAGAAAGGCAAAAAGTAGCCTTTGTTCTTGAGGAGTTCAGTTTCTAATTACCATTAAATAAAAATAAAAATTAAATGTAAATTCTGTAAAGACAAAGACTTTCATTTTTGTCTTTGAGACCTCAGTGAGACTAATGCCTGATGTAGTGCCTGACACCTAATGAATACTTGCTAAGTGATTAATCAGTTTTCAGTGCACATGCCACTTATTTACCTGTGTGTGAATCTATATTGGTTGGCAATTTCATCTTCTTTAGAAACTCTTTCAATGGGACTTTCTTGAATTTGCAACACAACATGTCACAGTAGTGCTCCTCTTCTTCCTTAGCCTCTTCTCCTGGCTGGGGAGGAACAGTTGCAGGTGCAGCTTAATGTACCATGGAAGAAGAAAAACCTTTCTTAAGGATTAGATGCAAGTAATCTCTATTCTCTCCAATCTATCCTTCCTATAGTTGCCAAATTAATAATCCTAAAGCACAGATTTAACACTCCATCACTAAACACTATTGGCTCTTGGGTAAAATACAAACTTCTCGGTAGGGTATTCAAAGCCTTTCATTATTTGGCATCCACTTACCTTCCTAACATTATTTCTTTCTTTAAATCAATTAACTATTTAATTAATTTGAAATTTATGAAATCAAGCATTTGCATGACACAGTATAATTTAAAAAAGATGATTGCATATGAAACTGCAAATCTCTTATGTACAACTTGCAATTCCTTTAAAATATATAATAAAGTTGTCTTGTAAGTTTTCTTTTTTCCTTTTTTTCTTCCCTACTCCCTTCCCAGAGATGGCTTCTGTGAGACACAAATATGTATCTATATATAAAATCATTCAATACATATTTCTATTTATTAGTTTTTTTTCTGGATATTTTTCTGCATATTTTTTTCATTTGTGCTTTGTAGTCAGTTTGGGTATTTATGATAGTCAAAATGACTTAGTTGATCTTCACACATGCCCTATTCAACTCACTTTTCTGTTAATAGTTTCCTGTATGTATTCCACCTTTCATCACCTTTGAAATAAAGTGTTCACTCTGGGAATTTGCTCTCCTTATTGAGACAGTGTTGAATCTTAAGTTTCTTTCAAAGAACAGCTCAAGAGCTGTCTCCTACACAAGTCATTTCCTGATACCCTAGTTATTAATATTAACTCAATTTTGAATTAATTTATAATACTTTGCATATTTTGGAATATCTTTGTATTCTTGTTCTCTTCCTTCCCTTCCCAATGGCATATAATCCCTTGAGGAGAGAAATTTTTATTTTTGTCTTTGTATAATCAATATTTGTTGAATAAAATTGAATTGAGCCTGTATTGTTTGTAATTCAACCTTACAAATATTTGTTGAGGACATATTACATGCCTAATATTATGCTAAGAATTGAGGGTAGAGGTAGGTGAAAAGGAGAGATAGAATGATTTCTACTCTATGATAATTGATTCTAATTATGGCATCTCTCTAAAATATTTCTTAAAGTACTTTTGTTCTAAATTTTCCTTTTGTCATTTTACTTTGATGAAAATTACTTACCAGCTTTGGGACTGGCTTCAGGAGAAGACAAATCATCCTCTTTCAACTTTTCCTTATAGTGGGCTGTTCTTTCATGCATTCTCTTAGCAAAGTCCTGGAGCTGAGTTTCAACATACTTACTTGTGATGACGTTCTCATTTACATTTTGTTCTGGGCTAATTTAGCAAAAGAGAAATGGCATTTAGAGATGGGCCAGAGAAGGGGTACACACCAAGAGAAAAACACATAATATTTCTAATAAGCTGTAACTTCTTTAAATATTGAGGGTTCTTCTTTATTTTTTTAAATTTACCCTCACTGTTATTGAAAAGACTTGTTCTAATAGTAAATGGACTAATGCACATCTACCATTAAGAAACTGACATCTTCAAGTATTTTAACATTATTAACATGTAGTGGACTTCCTGTCATCTAGGGGAGGGGAAGGGACTGGGGGTAAAATTTGTAACGGAAAGCTTTGTAAAGATCAATGCTGAGGAACTACCCATACACATGTTATACAAATAAAAAGCTTTAATAAAAAAAAAGAAACTGACATCTTGAAGTGAACAGCAATTAGGTTAGGACTACAGAATTTTAGAACTAAAAGAAATCTTAGATCTTTTCAGGCAAAGAAATGGAAATCAAGAGAGCTTCACATGGTACAGGTTACATAGCTAGTTGGTATGTGACAGCTGGGACTAGAACCTGGATCTTCTGACTGCCAGTCCAGTGTCCTTTTTTGTGCAGTATCCTGTATCCCTTGTGGTCCTGGGGTAGCAATGCCCTTATGCAAATTGCCATCTAATTGTGTCATAGTAGAAGTGAAAATAATGAATCCTATAAATTATAGCCTTAGTTTTATCTTAGACTTTCCTTTGGAAAAAGAGGATACATAAACAATGGGCTAATTAGTACAGAGTTTCTTCATAAAGCATAATTTTGTAAAGATAGATTTCATGATTAATTATCTCTGTGTCTCCCTCAGTACCTAGCATAGTGCTTTGCACGTAGCAGACATTTAATAAAAATGGTTTAATGAATGAGTGAATGAAAGATCTTTCCTTCCTCTATCCCTCCCTCCCTTCTTCCCTCTTTTCCTTCCATTCTCTCTTTCCCTTATATTCCTTCCTTCCTTCCTTCCTTCCTTCCTTCCTTCCTTCCTTCCTTCCTTCCTTCCTTCCTTCCTTCCTTCCTTCCTTCCTTCCTTCCTTCCTTCCTTCCTTCCTTCCTTCCTTCCTTCCTTCCTTCCTTCCTTCCTTCCTTCCTTCCTTCCTTCCTTCCTTCCTTCCTTCCTTCCTTC